>JBCAUG010719756.1:0-27201 GCA_038406175.1 Haplosyllis leylae | reverse complement strand
CCGAATAGGTCGGCTACGCAGCGGGCGGTATGCCTCTTGCGTTCACGCAGGAGGACTTTCTTGTTACACAGTTAATTTAAAGACTTTGAATTAGAGATCATTTGAATGAAACTTTGATAAGATAATTTGGATATTAAGAGCAATAATTCTACCAACATCAATATTTTCCAGGCCGGAAATTAAATCAAATGACCACGTTTCTTTATCACATTCTTACCAGTAGTTATCCTGTAAAGTTTCACACATTTAATGACCTTTAACACTTCAAATAAACATAATATAATATTTACTGACCACATACATAGTACAAGTGAATATAATTGTGAGGGACGAAGGAGTGGGGTATGGTATGTACTGTCTAAGTAGGTCCTGTCTGGGGGAGAGGGGGTAGGGTATATCCTGTCCAGGTCCTCTCTGGGCAGGTCCTGTCTGGGGGAGGGGACAGGGTGCCAAAACCAAGTGACCCTACCCCCTCCACCCAGCTAAGCCTTGTCACTTGCTAGCCAAGTGATCCAATCCATGCCTCCTCCCAGCTAGGTCTGGGAATGTTGGGTACCCAAACCAAGTGCCCCAACCTTCCCCCCCCCCTGAACTAGATCTGGTGTGGTTTCTTTCAGTGCGTCTAATGAAAAGGATCATTTTCATCATCTCTCATTATCTTTAGAAATTGAATGGCAACCTCAACTAAAAATAGAACCCAATCTATCTGATAATGATTCGACAACGCCCAAAAAACTATTTGTGATATTTAATAACTCTGCTTCAAGATTCCATTTTAACATATTGCTGGCCATCTTGTCAGTCATTACCAGAAATGGCTCCGATTAAAAATAGACTTACATTCAATTTGTGCTTCTCAAAAACTTACGTCAAATTTTCATTTGGGCAACACAATCCAGTAAAGTGATTTGTTCGGAAATTATTTCGAGGTGAAACATTTTAAGGGGAAATTAAGGGGTATGGTACGTTCAAAGAGTTGTATTTTAGCTGGTGAGAACACGTAGACCTCCAGTATTTGTTGGTGTAGGTTTGAAATGATTTATTTGAATTATTCAGCGAATTCCAGATAAAGAAAATTCCACAACATGTTATCAGGAACCCCCAATAGAATTCCTTACCAAATAAAAAAACCAGCACTTTTTGGATAGCAAATTTGTTTTTAGAAAGTTCTGCTTGGTATCCAGATTTCAGTGAATACCAAATTCCACCGTAAAATTCTTCTGGAAGATTCTTTTGGCAGACATATTAAAGGGTGACCATTGGAAAAGTATGCAGGGAGCGATGTGAAGAGTTTCGAGCAACTAACTCCAGTGGTTTTTTAAGTGTCTGTATTTTAGAGAACAGCCGCTCAGAAAAAACATTTTGTAACATAAATGTAGAACTGTATTGAAGTCACTGCAGCTAATATTTGCCAGGAGCTCAAGGTGATAAGGGATCTACAACTTCATTTAGATGCCGTTTTGTGTGATATTAGCTGTTTTAGCTATTTTAATTGGGTACAGGGTAGATACCGCTCAGATAAAAATATTGTACGACTGTAATCCTTTTTCCATTTGAAAGTTTCAATGTAGCAGTGGAATATCCACAAACATCAAAATCATCTGAAATTTATCTCTTATTTGGCCAATGTAGCTCAGATGTTCAATTATTTGGCTTCAATTTCATAGACATATATGGGAAATAAATATTGGCAGCAATCATAGATAGATCTATGTTTAATTTTTCAGAACCTAGTGATTTTTGGAGGTCAGTAGATTCCACAAACTAGTTTAATCCAGTTTAAGAGATCAGTAAGTTCTGTTTAAGAATCTATAACAGTCCATACCATTCTGACTAGGTAAGAACTATATATGAATGAGTAAATTGTATTTAAAATAAAAACAATGAAGTAATCAGATTTTGTAGTCAGGATTTATTGAACCCCTGAGTATGTTTCTATAAGTTGAAAATTTGAAATATATGGCCATGTAGCTTGGATTTATTTACTAATGCATGTGACTCTGTGTAGGAATTACCAGGATAGATCACTGGTTAAGGTTGCACGATTTGAAATATGAAATTCCCATAGGCATTGGAGTATTGAAACAGAATTTACTGATCTAGTCGCAAATGGCTGAACTGATTAAACTTCCTGCAGGGTGAGTCAAGTCCTGTTGCTGTTTTATTAAAAATTTGATGGCATTTTTCTTAGTTTGCATATAATGCGCTTGTGAGGATATATTATTTGGGATTAGAACTTATTTGTTCAATATGCCTTTGTCACATGCCATGCACTTCTGATGGACATAATGTTTATAGACTCCTTCATGTCACCAGTGAAGCACTCTTATCTTAGTGATGTAGTCTCTGTGGGATTATGAAAGGTCGTTGCCATTTTCAATACCATCAATATACGTTTTATGGTAAAACATGTTACTTGTGGTAAAAAGTAACCAAAAAATGTTAAATATTTCCTGAAAATTAAATTGGTAAGTGCGGATGAGTAGGTGCCATTTCCTTTTCAAGACTCCAAATTGTAGTTGTTAAGATTGACACAGCCTGCAGATAGATCATATAACTGAGAGAAAACTAGTATTATTCTTAAAACAAGGAGGTATGTAATTACCAGAGACCGGAAGGAAAACAATTATGGATTGCGAAAACTAAAGGAGTGCACTGTTTCATGACCGACCACGTAGTATGAAGGAAGGTAATGTTTTCACTGGTGTTCGTCAGTTCACAGAAGGCACAGAAGGGACGAGGGGTACCCTGACTGGTGGGGGGGGGGGGTAAAGGGGGATATCCTGTCCGGGGGGTACCCTTTCCAGTGACCCTACCCCCTTCCCCTTGATTGCTCGGTTGGGTCAGAATAATAAGAATGGAGAGGGGGGGTGCGTGGTCGGTATTACCTCGTAATATTAATGAGAGGCTGTCTTGTAAAAGGTGAAAATTAATAGGTGGAATATTTATCACAAACATCCTTCTGGTAAGAACCTCAGCAGAAATCAAGCTGTTACCTGTCCACTCAATCCACCTCCACAATAACTTCTCAAGCAGCGACACATTTAAAGATTTATATTCATTTCATGAACATTTTATGGTAAAACTGATTAGCTATTACACTAAGGATGGATTAAGTTTCCCAGTTTAATCTTAATCTTCTGAAATCTAAAATGAAATAATCCTATCAGTGACAACAGAAGGCCTACCAATTCATTGATTTCTTAGTTGTGAAATCCTAGTACAGAAGAAAAAGCTGAACATTTGAAGTCAATTTCTGATGACCTTGATCCATTGTCTTGTTGTATGAGCTTGGAAATTAGTCCCATGCAGTTCAGTGTTCCAATATTATTTGCCTCGCTGCGACACAAGATGGAAAACATTGTGTACGATTACTACACCCAGTAATACACTAGTGTGATTACACGTACAAAAGGGCAAACTCTATTTACTACATAAGCATGAAGTTTTGAATATCTCTGGATTCTTTGAAATAAGAGAAGATAACAGTATTTGATTAAAGAAAAGTGTCGCAAATGAGAGCATTTGTTTTGTCTCAGACGGAAAAATGGGTTCAACATTAGTTTTCCCTCCTCTGCCCATGAAAGCATATCTTTACAGGTTTTTAAAAATTTACCATTGAGGGATTTGCTACCTTTGTCTAAAGTTCTCTTTGCCTTTTTGCCAAATATTATTTCCCATAGCTTTGCTTCCTGTATGCAACTACAATAATTCTGCCCCAGATCAAGAGCAGATCAGAGCAATCTTAATTTCGAAACTAAAGTACATGGATTTTATATGAAGAAAATTAATAATCTATTGCTGAAAAAATAGAAACTGACTATGTACCTGAAGAATGGAAGATTTTACCAGGTCATTTCCAAAGTTAATTGAAACGTCATCAATTTGGGCGTTGTTATGTTGCCAATCAGTTATCCTTCTTTGAGCAATTTCCTTTCATCACAAAGCGATAATAACATGGAGGTCACTTGCTGTGGTATGACATATACTTAGATTTGATGAGGTTATTACCGAATGAGTAAGTATTGAGCAGATTGAAGTTCCTTTTGGTGTTTCAAGAAGTACAAAACTACGTTGAATTGTATGCGATAGAATCACAGCTTATGTGGAACATTTGAAAAACCAAATTATATCGATATAGTTTGAGCTCAGTGTGTTTAGCGAGGATAAGAGACAATGTTGTCCTAAACCTGAATTTACTTAATGATACAAAACCACCTTCACAAAGAGATTCCTCTAATGTCACAAATAAACAACGGCAGGTATTTTCACGAATGAATAATGACAGGTATTTTTCCAAAGAGAGGCTTCTACCACATGTTTCATGCTCGAGAAAAGGAGAAACGCAAGCCTGAAGGAGTGAAGGACTCTTCAATAATTCCTTATGTGAAATAATATTGATGCATTTATCAAGCGTAGACCGCGCTTTTCTAAGAAGCTACACCAAGTTACAGAATATTCATTTTCTTTTCTGTAAAATCTATTTCGTTAAGCAAATACTAGTAACCTGATACTATGGACCAGTCTTCCTCACAGTCTTAGACACAACTTCTCATCACTGATGTTACTTCAAACATGGGCTGATCGATGAGTTTGAATCGACAAATACGGTTTGCTGAGACAACCGCAAAAGTCGCACAGTTCCAAAACAACACATTGAATGATGGGGTTCATGAATGTTCCGTTTCTTGTTAGTCTCCGCACGAAGACTATGGTCACAGAGATTTTATTATTCATGATGTTACAGATACTATCTGTGGTGTTTTTTTGATTTGTGGCTTCTGTGACTTGTGAAATACAACATACTCATGACTCGTAGAGTCACCTTATTGGTTACTTCGAGGGGTTTGTAACATCCTGTCCAGGGGGTTGGTAACACCTTTGCCAATTTTATGATAATTAGGCAGGCCTACTTTAATCTGCAGTCATTGTTTGGAATTTGTTTACACAGAATGCTGCCATGACGTCATTATTCCATGACGTGCACGTGCCACCAATTGGGTCAAGTACCCAACGTCATATTTCTGTTATTAAATGAACTGGTGCCAAGACATTTTAGGTCAAATTACTTCCTGTTGTAATTTCACGAAGAAGGAACTCTCTTCTTCATGTATGCTGTTTTTTGGGAATTATTTTCAATTCCACACGGAATACTTTGAATGTTGCTGTACGTTTTTTCTTGAGTAATGTAAACGCGACACATTCTCATTATGAGACATGTAATGGACACTAATGACTTTCTTTACATGAATAAGGGCCTTGTGGAACGATGTTATAATTTGGTGGATAGCCATCACGGCATTGAGCAGGACATAAATCCAATAACATTCTACAAGGGCATTGGAATCATATTCAAGACTATTTTTGAAGATAGCTATTTATTCTCCATAGACGCACCCTTCAGTGAGAAGAAATATCAAATTGTGACACCTCATATTCTTCTATTTTCTTGATATTCTCCAGATCACATGCTGGATTCTATCAAGGTTCTTCTAAATCGTTCAAAGGAAGACCAGACAATCCATAGAATCAGAAATGTGGAAATAGTAAGAAATGCAAGAAATGTAAACAAGAGTATCACCCATTTCCGGCAAAGTATTCCAAAAATTATATCATTAATGCAAGGTAAACCTAGACCCATGTTGAAGGTCGAAAATGTGCGCGACGGAATTATTGGTACTTCTAGTATCAAACAAATAAATCAAACTATCTTCTCTTGATTCTCACTCTTCCGAAATATCAAAAACTCAGCTACGAGAACCGTGCTTAGATTCTACACAAAATGGTTCACATTCTGCACTTATTGAGATACTCTGCTTCTGCCATGTAAAAAAAATTGACTCTGGTGGCCTGTGGCTTGTTTGAGGGATCTGTTTTTGGAAAAGTTACTGAAAATTCGTTCATTGAATTAGCATATTGGGCTGGTTGTAAAAAAGTATATTTCAAACCAAAAATGTCGACCCTTTAATTCTTCAGATGGAGTCTATTTTTTCATCGACTATTGTTAACCGTTCAAACAATGGACATTAAATGTCAAGGATAATGTACGCAAATTTAAAGAATTTGACTTGCTGGATACGGTCGCCTATAGCCCAAATCACTCACTGCCGATGTGGCCCATTAACCCAAATCACCCATTGCAACATTGCCCTTCAGCCACAGTCCATATGGCTCATCACCCTATTGTACATCAATCAAAATGCCAACCACCTTTACTTGCGTATATTCTATCACAAACAGTTGATCCCACTAACTCGCCCCACCAACTGCTGCGACATCCATCCAATGGAACGATGTCAACTCATTTGTATCCACATTGCCATTCCCACCACTCAGAGTGTCCAGTACCTACAATGTCACCACCCTCGTTTGCCCTCACTAAATGATAGCTCATTCAGTCAAAAGATTGACAGGATTTATTGAAACAAATACATTCAATCATAAATACTTAGCTCCTACCATCACCCCTTATGGAATAGCCATAGGTGAGATGATGGGAATTCATTGGCATCAACCAGGATTTGGTTTCTGTGCACCTAATGCGAAAAATAAGCCAGCAAAACTTAATCCATTTGACACCAAGGAAAAGCAGAAATTACACGACAAAGTGTCAAGATCCGTGATATGTAACGACTGGCTGTTTCCAACGAGAAGTTGAGAGGTCGATAGAAGGGGCGTAATTCTGAGAAAGTACCCTTTCTTTATTAGGCGTCGATCTGTCACTGGATAAAGCTGTTTTTCAGACACAGCTTTAACACACAGATTGCAACGAACTTGTCACTGTAACAAGCTTGCCTGTTGCTTGATCCACCGCCTTCCCCAAATATAAATCTTTTTGTCGCTCAAAGGTTGGAGAACTTTTAGACTGACGTATTCACTGCCTGGGACGTCTTGGTTGTTGACCTGGCCAAACTTCATGAACATTTTGGTTGCATCGGGAAATTAAAACTTGTAAAGCACCAACAATCTCAACTTCAAAACCAGGTAAGTAATCATTTCTTTCAAATGTGATATGACGCAGGTTGAAATGAAGGAGATTATGCATATATTAATATCTGTGGTTGATCAAAATCGACTTTTAACTAATTTACTTTAAATTAATTTGTTATCAATTTGTTAACAACACAAAGTCAATCCTATACTTATACATAATATTGTGCGATAATCCATAAATTGTTAGACACACTGGACTAACGTAATTAAGAGTAAATCGATTAATCATGAGTCCGCCGTATGGTACAAAATACATTGAGTGACAGGACGTCTCTCGATCGCTACGGTTGTTTCTTTGATTGTTAATGGTGAATTAATAACCAAGTACTTGTACCCTGTCGAATCGATATCAATTTCCGATCCGCAGCACTTCAGCAAAGTGGAGTGAAAGAGCGTAAGTATTTTGGAACTTACATATATACAATTTGGTGGTTGGTTTCTGAGTTCTCTTGTATTGATAATATCGAGCCTAAATGGAAATAGAAGGTCGTCTACTCTTTTCGTTAAAATATCTTATAGTTTTCTAAGGTACCAAGTGCTTAGTTTGCATGCAGTACAGTAAACTGTTTATTGGTTCGTTTAATTGTCTACATTTTTGCGCTTTCTCCGTTGTTTCGTTAAGTCACACATCTGATGCGAAGTTACTCAGAGCTAACTTTTAGTTTAGGCGCCACCGAGTTTTTCGTTTTGGCTGACTGACATTTAGAAAGGTACTGTGTTAAACACTTAAACTGAATTATCTATGGTATTTTAACCACAAATGTATGAACAGAAATAGACATATATTTGCAATGTGAAAATGCAAAAAGGATGACATTTGATAGTCGCCCAAGACATCGTCAACTTGATGATGCCAAAGTAAAGGGTTAAGAAATTACTTGCCCTTTTATGGAAAAAAAGTCTAAGATGTAATTTGATTGGTCGGTGAAAGGTCAGTCGATCAACTGTTTCAGAAACCATTCTCTACACAAAAGTGATTACTTTTACAAATAATATTACTTATTCAACCAACAAATAAAACTGATTTTGCGCCAAGGGGTTTTTCCTGTTCTGGTAGATTTAACTTAGAAGTAGACTCTCTGCCTTTTACAAAATGTTACATTCAAGATGATGGAAAAGGCTAAATCTTGTTATCATACTTATCTTGAATTTTGAGGTTTTAAAGCAGAAAAGTATATTGCAAATTGACAAATGTAATTAACCTTCCACAACTTCTAGGAATGTAATTTAAAATTGATACGTAATGAACTTCGTTGCACAAGGAGAATTTTCTTTTGATGACAGACTATATGCGCCAAACTGCCGCAAAGATCGTGCTTGTATGATCTGTATTTTCCAAAAAAAAATGTTATTTACTTGGAAGAGTACATACATTGAGATCTCCTCATCGTGCCCCATGAAGCACGTAGTGCTCAAATTAAGATCTAACAGGATTCAGTTTAATTGAGTTTGGCTTTACCTGAAATTTTAATTTCCTTGCAAAGCAAATGACTGATTTAACGACCAATGAACAAATTATTTTACACTAAAAAGTCTAACTGTCGATACCTAAATTATAAGACAGAAATTTGAAACAAGAACCGATTTCTATCATTGGGCTGATCTATCTGACGAGCAGAGGCAGGATTTGGTCAAGGGAAATGTTGGGTTTTTTTGCCAACACACCAAAGGAGAGTGAGTACACTTCAATCGTAAACCCCAGACATAATACTCGTAACCTGTGTACAGTGTGGTATCACTGATTTTCAAGTTTTGTGAGTTACATGTGACTTTGTGTGGTATTACCGCACCATAAAGTTCTTTGGACAGGGGGCCTAAGACATAACCGTGACATCCCTGGTACAGGATATGTTAGTGGCAGTTAATCAGTGAGCACATCAGGGGCCAATGATGTCACGATCGTGTATGAAACGGGGAGATGATGCACATGTGACTTGGTTCAAACTTAATAACTTAGAGCGCCTCTTCAGCTTGGGATATTTGCATCTTTACCATCCGCGATGCCTGCCTGTTCAAACTGTAACTTTCGAACTGTTTAAGCTAGGAACTTCATTTTCAGTATACAGATACATTTTGACCATATCTAGGTCCAGTTTGAGTTCCAAGGTCACTGGGTCAAGGTCTAATGTATTTTCGTTATCTTTTACCTAACCTTCAACTTTATATATTTGTATTTCACTCAAACATATTTAAAACTGCATTCATGAGCCTTTTGAGCACCCATCCGGGTCACGGCCTGCTGCCCTCAAAAACAAGGTTTCTGATCACTGCTTCAGGTCATTTTCAAAAATAGGAGATCCTCAAAAAATCTATTTGTTTTATTGGTTTGTATATTATAAATGTGTACTAGTACAGAAGGTTATTCCCATTTGGTATTAAAGTGTCCACATGCCATGCTTGAGATGTGTAAAATTATAAAAAGATGTAAAAATGGAAAATGTACGCTAAGCGGACTTAGGGTAGAAATTTTGGAAATCATTATTCATGGTGAGCAAAGTGGGGCAAAATCTATTTTGAAAAATGTAAAATTTGAACCTTTAAAACTTATTGTTCAAAACTCTTTGTTTGGGATCAAAAATTATATACACTGGGATGTGAATGTTGTTCGTTTTTGGGCTTAACCCTCAATACATGCGACAATCTCAAATGTAATATAAATTGGATGACTACGGTGACTACCCGATTGACTCACACTTTTCACCCTATCCGTTACAGTCTGTAGCTTTAATTGACTGTTTTACATGGATGATATTTCTGAATGTCGCGTTATAAAGTTGACATTGAATGAGATATTGTTAAATACCAGTCCCTTACAATTCCTGTGTACATTTCTTAAAAGTAGTTTAAGTAGTTAAGGGTTTCCAGATTCAATCTAATGTCACACTGGCATTTGCAGCACAAATTATATTCTGAACGATCCTGTTTCTCTAAATAAAGAATTAATGAGTTACTATCATGCCGAAATTATAATTGTATTGTCTTGCGGGCAAGCAGACAGACTGGAATTTTGGATCAATTCAAGAAACTGGCTGTAAGTTATTTTAAAAGACGTCTTTCTGTAAAGCCCCAGGACCTAATGCTGCTCTAGGAAAGGTAATGGTCTATATCTTAAGTTTTTATTCATCTAAAATACTTCCAAACCTCTCGCAATATAAGAGAACCACTCTACAATGATAATCACCTTGCGAGACCAATCCTGGATCCCCTTCGCTGAACAACTCTGATTAGTAAACGATTCCTTCCGGACCACGTGCAGCAATATAGTGATGGAAATCACCTATTTCTGTCAAAGATAAAACCTGCAAAAGTTGAAGTACCAGGTATACAAGTATGGATGAATCTTTTGCTTGTCAAAGAGGACCTGCAAAAATCTGGCAAATATTTTGTTCTTTTTAGCATCATTTTTGTTTGCACTGGTGTAACCTTAAAAAGAGATGCAAAGACAAAGACACTTAAATAATCCAAATCCCAGAAGCATTTAAATTCCAAAACATTACATCCTTTTCAAATGCTATGTGATTCTCTTTGTTAAACGTCACTAGCTGTTGTGTGGGTGAGCGTTTCTTCCAGGGAGAAAGTTTTGTTTTACTTTACCTGGGATAATTTTCGGCATATGTTTGATCTGTGTGCCAATTATAATTTTTCTGTGCGGTATTTGAGCGCCAGATCCTTCAATTTCTGGTCGTAAATTAGACCACAATTTGCAAATACTTTTTGTTTTGTTAACGCAACATTCCGTTTAATACCTTAATGATTACCATCAACATGTTATTGTCAAAACCGTCGATAAATATCATCTGAGAGAGGAAATTTGACGGGAAACAAAGGGAGTGAAGAGCAACAGTCTGATATCAATAGACAATCAAACATTTATTTCCTGTTTGGGGATTTACACGAGAATTTACGCAGCTTATTTTCGCAGATAGGAAGCAGAAAGGTTCCCATTTGTCTTTGACGTGTTGATTTTGCAGGTCTAAATTTATCTGGAAAGTTAATCGAAATATTTTGTACACAGACGTCATGTTAATTGAAATGTACGCGTCACAGAAAAAGTTCCATTTGAATGTAAATAAACGTCCGGTCGGGTAAAGACCGAGTTGGAGATCTGGTACATTTGTAGCGATTAGCCAACTTCACGACTGTAAATAACATTCTAAATGACAGAATTAATCTGAATGCAATACAGACAATGCCATGTCCGCACGACCAACTCTTAAATTATTTCGCTGAATTTGCCCCATACATAACTGATTAACTATAAGTTGTTTGTTATAAAAAGGCTAAAATATTCCGTAAAGTGAATAAACGAAGAAACGAAGGAACTGCGCATCTACAGTGACGGATGATTCTCTTTGTTATCAAAAGGTGCTTCAGCGTCATACTTCCTTCACTACACAAGCTGACATGTATTCTTAAACCAGGAAAGATGGATTATATTTTGTGAAAGAAGAAGGCTTTTGTTTTGGCAGGGTACCATGACTTTGTCAAACTTTATAAAACTTCCGCTTAACGTTACAGAACGACACACAATTTTTTAAAGTTAAAGAAGTTATGAGTAAACGTACGTACAACAGATCTTTTTTAAGGAAACCCACTTTCAACTTGATTTGTGATAGCTGAATTCTTTTGTTTCCTTTACCAATAACCTTAGAGAGATATTCACTTTGAAAGTTTATTGGTTAAAGTCAGACCACCATAGCGACCTTTTGTCATGACTTTATCTACGGCTAATGATGTGAATATTTCTTTGCACAAACCTACATATTTCGGCAAATATCTCTGAAATATGATGCCAGTTATAAAAGGCCATTTGAAGAAAATCAATTAATTTAATTTTCTTGTAAACTTTCCCTCCGCATATTGTTACAAATATTATTATAATCTAATATAATTCCAGTAAAGAGCTTTAAAACGACACCCCCCCCCAGCCCGACCAACTCTTAGTTTGCAGAATTTCCCCCATACATAAATGATTAACTATAACTAAGTCGTTTTTCATAAAAAGGGCCTACTTTTGTAAATATCATTTTGCAACTAAATTAATTTGTAACTTTTAATGTTCAATATAGTGCATTTAAGTTTTAATTAATTAATTTTGATAAATTCAGATATTAACATGTAGGACATGGTCAAATTACAATTAGATGCATGATACTTAAATCATTTGGCAAATGTACATATATATATTCTTGTTATTTAATAATGCATACTTTACAATTGAAGAATTTAATATTATTTGCAATTATAACTATAATTTTGGTGTTAAGGAGGCAGGTAGACGTGAGTTGGAAGTGTCAAGGTGGCCCTGAACTGATACAGGATTTTAGGCTTAAGGTCAAAGGATCTATTCACTTAGGTAAACACCGGCTGAATCCCATCGTCGAAGATATTGGTTCCTTATAGCGCACCATCTACTTACGTGGACAGATCCAAAACACTAAACCTTCAAACAAAAACTAGTTTTAAGCAATTATTTGATGAGAAAGTTGAAGAAATATATTATGAAACTGTAACAACATATTGAGCAAATTACTGTCTTTTAGCTTTGAGGCATATACACACGATGCGTTAGCCACTGTGCCTTCGCAATCGCAATTGCGCTGAATATGCTTGGAATAAAACGATTTCAGGACAAAAGAATTACCTGATAAAGCAAGTTAAACTTTAGTGATTAAACCGATGATACAATATGTTGCTTCGATATCCAAAATACTCACCACTAAGCTGTACCTTCAAATAATTGCAATGAACTCTCTGAACAGGTGTCATCAGGCACTATCAACTGATTTGATCAAATTATGTCGATTGAACGAAGACACTGCTTGAATAGAGTAAAAACTAAATTAATACCTATGTGAGGCTAGTAAACCGCTGAACTGATGACACTCAGGCTACTGAATGAGGAGCCAGATGAAAATGTCAGTGTTGGTGTATGCACCGAGACGATTTGAAAGGCATATGATGAATGCTGCAGCTAGATCTACTTAATGCTGTTGTTGTTAAGTTTAAATTATCGTAACATATTCTTTGAATAACCATGATGCTATGCAATAAACAGTCCAATTTAGTTTTTGTGCCTCTGCACAACAATCCAGACTTCACAATGTTGACTAAATTAATCGTATTTTATTTTATGCGCATGGTCGTCAGTGGCGGATCCAGGACTTCCCAGGTGGAGGGTGCCATCCCCCAAGGGTGAGCGACAACCTATTATTTGACCAATTTTCCCCGGAAACTGCATGAAAATGAAGAAATTTTGGCCCAGATGGGGACCTCCCTTGTGCCTCCCAGAACTGCCACTGGCCATTTCCACGTATTATTTTTGTGTTCTGTATGTCAGTAATGCAGATAAAAATTACGAACCGTAAATTAAAACCTTTCAATATTATTTTCATTAAATTCATAATTTTTTTGAGATGAACGAAATATTTTCACATTAATTCAAAAACTCCTTTTCAGTTGTATAAGTCCCCTTGTTATAGATTTATGTGTTAGATTGAGGAAACCTAATTTCTTGCGGAGTAGACAATTATTGACATAAAGTAACATTCAGAGTTCTGACTATAAAATACAGCAAATGCAAAACAAAAAAATAACTGTAGACTTATGGATACCGATTTGGAAGTTGAAGTGTGAACACAATCAAACATTACTTTCAATGAAAGGCATCATGAATGCACGAAGAATTAACATAGCTGTTTTCAACAATAGTTTTTCTCCTGAGAGAAGTTATCGCAGTTTCTCCAGAACTAACCACTCGAGAGCTGGTGTTCCAGTGTTAATCGTGAAGTATAACCATGTATTCCCAGAAAACAACCCTTTATTTTCCATATTTGAATAAAAAGATGTCTCCCAATGGATAAACGCATGATGGAAATTTCTTTTCTTTATTAGCGAGGGGGACATTTAGTAGTTACGCTCTACAGCAAGAAAACTACAAACATACTGATGAAAAAGCAAACGAACGTCAGTCAAACGGGAACATTATTCCACAATTGTGAATGGATTGGGTTTTTATCACTTGACAAATCACAATGGTTGTGAAAAGATGAAATGTCGCATACAGTGACTGTAGATCAATGGATAAATAGCGCTTGGATTCAAGCATGAATCGCACAGCGCTCAGACAAGCTACGCATCCAGTATTGTGCTCATAACTTTGACGAATGTCCAAAAGGATCGTGGGAAGCATTCATGCGCAGTTGAGTGACCAAGTTATTATACCACCGACGCAATGTCTGGGATTATGATAACTTCACTAGCTTCCGTTTTTAATCGAAACAAGGTTAAAACATTCTTACTTTTTTGCATTTCATTAATGCTAGATGCCTCTCAGAAATGACCTCCAGAACCTACCTACACATTTCTGAAGAACCATGGTACTTTGAAAACTAATTAGTTTTCCCACATGTTCTGGGCACGAGCATCAGAATGTGGGTTTCGCCATGTGTCCATGCCCTTGACATTTGTCAACAATCCGCTGTTACACCCTCCTTCCCAGAAAAATGTGTAACTTATTACTTGTCTCCTTGCTTCCCCCAAGAAAGTACTTGACACTACCTTGGAAACCAGAAGTCTTGTCCATAACTAATTATTCGGGTCAGAAAGAAAATGTGAAAAGCATTTGTAACACACTTTGAACGACGTTATGTCTGTGATAGAATCCCTTATTTGCTGACATTCGGTGATCTGCAATTGGAGTCGATTTGTTTAATCGTCAAGTTTAATTTGAGCAAGTTTCATTTCAGATGTACAGCTAATCCATCCCGCACTGAGTCCTGACATCAGAAGTAGACTGTGATAAGTGAAACAAAATTCATCTGACCGCCCAAGGCAAACTTTAACATGTCATCACAGGCATGAAAGAGCTTCCAAGACTTAAAATCACTCTCCTTCTTCCACATATGAAGAGCTACTTCTTCATAAACGCTGTTTTTGGCGAGTTCATGAGGTTGACTTATCTATCCATTTTTGAGATGCGATGTGAAAATTAATTTGATTGCGCTGGCTGGAATTTACCTTAAAGGTCGTTGTTTCGCGAATATTTCTGTATTATCACCCTATGCAACAAAAAGAAATGCAAGTATTTTACTTCTGCGAATCTGGGCCGTCTTCAGTGGAAATGTTCAATGTTGTTCTCCAAAATAGGATGTAGCCTTTTAAGCTTAAAGATCAAATTGCTTTTACATAAATACCCCCAAGCAATGTTTATTTTGTAAATAATTAATTATCAAAAGTGATTAGATTTAATGTTATCTTGTTCAAACAACTGTGGTATCAGGGCAGAAAACATTGCTTTATTGAACAGGAAAACTCTTTGCGTTCTTTTTAAAATAGAAATGAAGGCGTTGGCACGACCTTTGTACGTCAAATTTCGTCCCACAGAATCAGCTGAAAGCAAGAATCTGATGACTTAGGATCTCTGAACTACAGATTAGTACCACATGAGTTCCCCACGACAATTTTCTATCAGTCCAAGAACCTGGGTAGGTTACAAATGACATATTATATTGTCTATGTCGTCGATAAAGTATTATCTGATGGAGGAAATTTGATGGAAGTAAGAGACACAATTGTGAACATCATCAGACTGGCAATCAATACATAATCAACCATTTATTTCCTGCAAAGGACAAACTTTTACATCCTTGCTTTTCTTGACGCCGGTTATGTGGAATTATTTTGTTTGTTTTCTAACAAAGAATATATTCATCCAGGAACTCCTAAAATCCCCGGGAGGAAGTAATCAATCTTAGAATTCTCTGTCAATTCTTACAGAAGCACATTCTGCACAGTTTTGTGCTTCAATATATTATGACTTTGGTATTTTATTCCTCATTCAAGTTCAAATAATTTCTGAATATTCATTGAGAGCTTAATCATTCGGGCCACAAAGACAATTTACAAATGGTGATTGCAAAGTTTTAGGCTCCATGTAGCCTGGGTGCGATAACTTTTCCTGGCCTCAAAATCCTCCATAGAGGAGTAATCCTCATCAAAATGCTCTATTCTCGTTTTGAGGGCGGATTTTAACATAACTCACCGTTCATTTTCAGTGTTTTAGAAATTATGATTGCATATTCATAAAGACATCGAAAGTATTGTAGTTTATTTGGCTGCACACGTACTACAAATTAGTTTACATTTTCTGACAAATGCTAAATGTGAGTTTCACAAACATTTTACACACAACGTACCAATACAGCAGTGATCCTGAAGTGGTCCTGAAAATGGTTCTTTGATGCATTCAGACGTTTGCCGCCAATGTAATGCGTATAGTCAGAAGAATATTCTTGAATACAAAAATTACACACAGGTATTCGAATAGCTTTACTGATCTATTACAAATTGACTTTTGGGTGCAATATAGTTTTATTACCTACTGCATATGCTGCCAAACCAGATCAGGGTATGTACTAGGTATCAAGATGATATTACACACAGTTGTTTTCTGATATTGGTCACTATGGCTCAAGAGGGGAAAATCAGCCAGTAAGGATGCACGAATACCAGGTGTAAATTAGGCGGTAATTCATTCCACTGTTACCGAACAAGCGAGACAAATTCGTAGGTGTTGTCTTGGATTTTCAATGGTCCTTCAGCTTTATTGAGACAAATTCATGGGACTACTATTTCCAAGAAATAATTGCAGATCTTGGTGAAACTACTTGCCTTTGAGCATCCAAAAATTGTCAAGATCAGATTTTCAATCAAAAACATTCTTGGGCACCAGTGGCATAATGATCGAGCGATTTACTTGAAATTCTGGAAGTGTGATGCACTAGCACAGATCAAAGGGTAAACAAGGTTTTTACGATGGTATAGCTGTTATTCTCTCGGTGATGTACCCCTTTGGACTCATATTAGACATCTATATCCACCACTAAATCATAAAAATGATTAAGTTCAATACAAAACATTTATCTTTTGATTTTAGATCAATCCTAGAGTGAAGCTGACGAGAGCGACTCGGTCGGTGAGTATAAAAATAACGGAAGGTGTAACTTTGCAGAAAAGACATTGATATTGTAGAAAATAATTACGAACAGAATCCTTTAAGCGAGAAAATGTTATATATGACTACAGTTAGATTATTTTTGACGTTCTACTGACATCTTAACTTCCTAGGGTTCTACCAAATTAAAAACATTTCTTAAAGTCCGAAGACAGGCAAGAACTGCAATAGAACTATATCTCTTGATCACAAATCTGTATTTCTTTCAAGGCAGTCTCGACTTTTCCAGAGACCTGCTTCCTTGCATGTTCCATTCGGTTTTCAATTATATTCAAATGAATGAGCTTATAGTCTCTAGGTAATAATGTCGGGATCACCTTGGTTTACATCATGTGGTTTTGCGCTCTACGGCCACATTAGTGTTAGAGAACTTTATTTGGCCTGTCCAAATTGATTAAGTTGCACACTATGTCTTATTTTCTTCAAGAACGTCTCAAGAAAGGGAAAGCCTAAGAAAATTAGCATCGATGTAAATTTCTCTGGGTTCGGAATCGAAAGAACCATTTTTTTGCATTCAAAGACAGTGGATTTTACACAGTCTACAACGTCGCTAGTCACCATCACTAGATGTGAAAATAATGTCACGAAACAAAATTTATGAACCCTCGCTTCTTAAGCGGATTAGGTCCCTGTCCCTTTCTGTACACCTTGTGTAATGCAACTATTCGGCTTGAATAACTTCCTGGAACTCAAACCTTGATCAAAAATGGTTACTCTTAGCAGCTTTCAAATCCATAAAATAGTTTCAGGGAATTTGTTATTGTGTGTTTTGTGTGGGATGATAATATTATATCAATTCAATTGTGTATTTGCATTTTCTATCTTCCTTTAACTTTCAAACATTTATGTTTCATGCGTGGTTGCGCCTTCATGAGACCACAACGCCATTAAGATCAAAGGTCAATATAAAAAATGTAAAAATATACAAGGGTAAGAAAATTTCATACACTGGAGCATAATTAGATCTCTGTCCACAAAAGCGCCAAAGAATTAGAATGGCGTCTCTTTTGTTGCAACTGCGTCCTTTTGTCAACTTTTTGGTTACTTTTATAGTAAACATGTAGGCATTGTGAGGCACTTTCAGTTTTATTCAAAATGTGTTCTACATTACCGACCACGCACGAAGTACGAGGGAAGGTTTTTAGGCCAGGTTAGTAGGGACCTGCCCTCCACCCCCACCTACTCCCCTCCTCCCGACCTTCTCAAGTCTGGGTGACCTGTCCCCACCCTATCCCTCCCCTCCCCAGGTTGGTAGGGGACCCATCCTGTCCTTCCGCCCCAGGTAAGGTTGGAAGGGGACCTGCTCCCTGCCCCTCCCTCTCCCCTCTCCTGGTAAGGTTGGCAGGGAACAAGCCCCCACCCCCTTCTTATCCCCTGGTCAGGTTGGTAGGGGGTCTACCCAGGTAAACGTGAGTTATAGGGACGGGTAGACGTAGTCGGTTACCTTGTGACGTCAATGCGAGGTCTTTCTTGTTTACCAAAACTACACTCGCATGTCAAAACGTGAATTTCAAAAAAAATTCGACAACTTGTGTCGTAGGCGTCCCTATCTGAAACTTTATTTTTGATCAGTTCCCTGAATTTATCAAAGCTTCAATTAAAAGAAAACAGCATAATAAGTTCCTCAGAAGCGGTATGTATATCGCACGTGTATGAAGAATATACGTGGTCGACTTCTCAGAGATATCACCGAAGGAAGTTGCAATGAAAACAAATCTCTCTACAAATATTCAAGTGCGACATTGGCATCAATTTATCGCTGTGTCCCTCATTAGAGCCTGTTCAAATATAGTTATTTACACTTGACAGATGTTCTCATGTGTCATACAGATTTAATTATCCAGTTGTTGCTTCCCACAGGTCACAAGTCCTTGTAATGAAGGTTGATAACTGCTGAATTATAAAGTTAGTCCAATACAACATGTTTTTCAAAGTCATTGTGAGGCTAACTTTTGTGCCTCTTCAAGATAAACCTTAAATTTGAAAAACACTGGAGACATTTGATAACATATTTCCTGTTGTTTTGCAATAGTGAATCGTCTAAAATTTTCCTTTTTGTCACAAATTTGTGTCATCGGCATTTTCTTTTCACTAAAACTTGGGTTTCAAGAAATAGATTTTTCTTATCAGACAAACTAATAGAATTAAGATAAGAGATGTCTCCTTTGGTAGCTGTGGGGAAACAAAATAACAAGATCCATACATTCTAAAACAAGGCAAAGGGAAGAGGCATACATAGTACAAAAATTAGTTCCCCTGCACACAGAAGCAGAGCAGAATGACTGACACAAAATAAAAATTTCTTTGAAGGAAATAATTTTCTGGTACTCCAAGGAAACAGAATAATTGTATCAAGACCATTAGTATCGCATTAACTAATTTGTCAAACAAAGGTTAAAACTCTGCCCTTTCACTGTAAATATTAATGCAGATCGATACTAAATATTTGATCATTTCATGATTGCAGGTCTTTGTTCTATTGATATACAAACCAAAACTGCTCTCCACAATGATGATTTTTAAAAATGTTCATAGCACTAATTAAATTCTGGGTGGCCGCTGCATAAACTGGCAAATATAACATTGATTATCATGTCGGTGGAATTTTTAGTTTAATTTTACATTGTCATTGGGTAAGAAGGTAACATTTCTTGTCCGAAATATATGTTGTAGAAATGCTCTGAAACAATATGTAAAACCGGAATTACTTCAGAATTACCTTAATTTGAACTAAACTCCTGTTAAGTCCAGAGTTAACCTGTTGCTACTATAAAGATGATGGCCACTTGACTACCTAAAGAAATATCCTGATAAAATGCGTAGGTGAATCCATATTTTGGCCTTGTTCAATACATATTTTTCCTGAAGTTTATTGCTTCATAAATACCTACGTCTTTCTGATAACGAGGTGAGACGAGAACCTCACTGTGGTGGGCACCTGACAGATTCCCTTAATGCCAGTCTTATTTCACTGCGACAACGTGATTTGGTCATGCAAATACCTTCGCCCAAACCATCCCTTACAGAGTTTCCTGAGGACACTTTATTACTTGGTTAGTTACGAGAGTCGAGAAAATTCTAAACTTTAAAATGCCAAACACGGTATGACACCTTACAAAAAATGCTCTGTTTGTTTTCTTATGTAAGGAAAAATCACACGCATTAGATTCATTTATATCTATTTAATTAACCTGTATCACAGCCACCGGAAACGACATACCTGACGAAATACTTTCTCTAAATTGCTGTTTAAGCTAGAAACTCATTTTATTTCCGCGCTCACAACTTTAATTTTCCCCGTAAGATAAAATTGACAATTTCTTGAAATATATCGGCATCATGCAGGTGCACATTAAAGGGTTTATTTTTATTATTTACCATTGTTATTTGTTACAACGGTAGCATTAATTTTACAGTAAGAATAAGGTTGGAGTGCATAACGTTAACGTTAACATCAGAATGGCGTGTGCTTTTTACACACTGCTCTGAAACACTTGCCATGTTCTTCTGCTTATATCTTCATCCATTTAAAATCAATGATGGTCGGTGCATACTTCCACACAAAAATTTTACTCATTGATTGAATGTTGCATTTTCTGGTTTTGTTTTAAGTGGTTAAACCGAGTCAAAGATGTGTCCAAAGAAAGGAATATGAAGAAATTTACATTCAAAAGCTACAGAAATGATACTCCTGTGAAAGATCAAACAAGTTTTTACAACGTTACAAATTTTGAAGTTAACTCCCTTATTAATCCTGTAATAGGAATATTATATATTATTTAATTGGTGTTGTAAGGTTCAGAGAAGTCAATTTAAATCACATGTTTCAGGGCACAATCTTATTTGTCTCACTAAAATTGAAAAATTAAATAAAAATAAATTGAAAGGATATGAACTAAGTGTGGCAAAAATCTAAATCAAATAAAATTTAAATATAAATTAAATCAAAAGCAATTACAGAAAAACTCTGTTACCTCTCAGCAGTCTTGCATCACTTTTCTTGAATCTTGAAGTTCTCAAAACTAATGGCCACTTTTAGGAATAAACCTTCTGTCATTTCTCTTTTGATCTATCCCGATCATTAAAACAAGGGATAAGCTGAGTTCGTTTTAGAAGTGACGAATATACGACTATTATGTTAATCATACCAAGTAATTAGCGCAACGTTAAGCCTATCAATCTATTAATGGGGCCGCTATGCTACTCATTAATGATCTTCATATTGACAAACACACTTAATGATAGGAGCTAAGCAAAACATCAATCACAGATTACTTTTGGTTGTCATTAGGAAACTCTGTAAATGATACACAATGCATTGCGCTTAAAGTCTCTATTTGGTAGGTTTAAAGTTTCGTGTTGCTCAGCAATTGTTATTTTGCAACAAAGACTCAACACAAAAACACTATGACTGTAAATTGACGTTCTCAAGTCTTCTGTACTTTAACAGCTTTCTTTTCATATTACACGAATTTGAAAGATAATACAAATATAATTTCATTTAAAGTACCGAATCTAGGCTGAAGTTTTAAGACTTCAATGCTATTTTCAGAAACAAAAATAAATTAAACGAACTCCTACTGGTATTATACGCAAAGCAATTTTCTGCTCCCAAGGATTTAAACCCGGAACCGCAATAAAAACAACCTAGATTATTTGTTACCCACAAACAAATCTCACTCTTTTGAAGTGTTTTTGGCAAGTTTAATAAAATGTGTTTTCTCGTAGCATTTCAATACAGCAGTGTGTTACACTAACTTTCGTTTTCCACCAACTGAAACAGATGACCAAAAGTGATGCAAGAAATGCTGTTATTTGCACTGAGTTGAAATCAGGTCGAGCTTTCCTCTGTAGAAAATCTCACCAATTTAATGGAAAAGGTGCCATTTAATCATGTGAAATTGATCACCAATTGGAGGTCCAGATCCCTAACATGTCTGCAGACGGTCATTAGAGTCTTACACTGTCAAGTAGATAATGAATTTCACAGCTGCTTCTCACTTGTAAAATCCGTTAAAAGATCTATCTGCAACAAATGGCAGAAATCTATCCAGTTTGATGAAATCTTGGGCCTTGTGTCATTGAAGAAGTGATGCTGAGTATCAGCGGTGCACGTGAACCAGTTGGAATAGTACGATTTCGTCATGTGAGTGCGCTGCCTAAATGTCAATCGCGAAACTAAAACGGATT
The DNA here is from genome assembly GCA_038406175.1 of Haplosyllis leylae. Classification (NCBI taxonomy): domain Eukaryota; kingdom Metazoa; phylum Annelida; class Polychaeta; order Phyllodocida; family Syllidae; genus Haplosyllis; species Haplosyllis leylae. The sequence goes on along the minus strand of JBCAUG010719756.1, from coordinate 5,003 downwards.
GTGACCATGATTCGGTTAGGACACGGAAAGCTTTTCAGCTTAATCGCAAACAAAATGAACAACTAAATAATTTGATGTCCTTAGATGCTCCATGTACCAACTGGGAGTAAATAAAGTTTGTCTTTGTTGTTAAAGACAAAGTTTGGGCCATATAATTTGACCCATGTCATTTCATTAGTTTCAAGCAAGTCTGTCACGTGTCAAATATGTCTGATTTATATCATATCGAGCCAGTTAATTTCCATGCACTCTTCAAACTTTGCAATGTCATGTGGGACAATGTGCAACCTCGCGACAGTACAGGTTGTGCATGGTTATTTCGAAGTCATTCCTTGGCAAGGTTTTCCTTCAAATTAAGTGGAAATTCGAACAAAACTATGTTCTGTAATTCAAACTTTGTATGAAACTTCAAATCAGGAATTACTTCGATTTAAAACTTTGAATTAGAACTTACTTTGATTTAATTCTTTGAAAGTTTTGTGGCTTCTATCAGTTAGCACTTTGAAATAGACTTCGATTTAGAAAATAAAGTCACTGTAGCATCCTTTCATGTAATTGATCATTGTACTTAAAAGCAATCTTTGGTTGTCTTGACTGTCATGACATATTTTGAAATGTTTTTGCCTATAACCTGGTTCATTTTTCAATCTGCTTGCACTATTCAATTTTTCTCAAGTCTTCTCTATGCATATGTCTCAACTCTCATGACATTACACATGTACATATTTACACTGTATGTATTTATTTGAACTGGTTTGTTTTGACTCCCATGACATACTTTGAAATATTTATACAAGATGTAATGCTAAAATGCTGATGCAGTCAATGCAAATCAAATTACAGTGTGATTTTAATACAAAGTCTTTGAACAAAGAAATATTTCAATTTAAGGCTTTGAATTACAACAGATTTTGTGTTAACACCCATCAAAACTTTGAACTGGAGATACTTTCAATTAAGCCATGTTTGAATTAACCATGCATTTTAACCCTGAAAACATAGGAAAGTCACAAAGATTTAGCAAAAACTTTGAATTTTTGATTAACCATGTTAGAATTAGCCATGTCCAATATGTATCACAATTACACCAATGCAAAGTTTATGGGAAATTCATATTTCAACATATGCAGAATTAGCCAATGATTAAATCCTGTTAATTCCTACATAAAATTACATGCATTAGTGAGCTACATAGGCATATTTTAAAATTTCAGTTTGTAAATGAGCTAAATATCTAAGAAATACTGAGAAAAAACCTAATGTTTTCAGATTTAGAGAGAATTTACTGATTCACAATACTTACCCAATCTGAATTTTTTCAGTCCCAATGGGAATTACAATGGTGTGGACAGTTATAGATTCTTAGGCAGAATTTACTGACTGTATAAACTGGTTGAAACCAGATCAAACTGGTTTGTCATCATTGGACAAAATTTACTGATCTTGAAAAAACACATGGTTCTGAAAAGTAAAAGATATCTATGACTGTTGCCAATATTATCTTTCAATATCCCTATGAAGTTAAAGCCAACTAATTGGGCATCCAAGCTATGTTGGCCAAGTAAAAGATAAATTTTGGATGACTTTGATATTTGTGGATATTTCACCAAAAATGAGCATGAAAACCAGCCCTCCCATTGACTTATATTGAGACAGAATTTACTGATCTCCTCGTAACTGGTAGAACTTACTGAATTTCCTGCAGGATGAATTAGCTCTGTAATATTTTTAAGTTGCCCAAGAAGATGTCTGCTTTCTTGGCACCTGAACTTTTATACCAGAGGATGCTATTTTTACTGAAGTCTGTGTCCTAACTTTTATTTCTGTTCAGTTAAAATAGTTGATTAATATTGCATTTAGCACAGGCTTGATGACATAATTTTTAGCAAGCGTCAAGATTAAGGCCAAATTGAATCAAAAAGAGTAGACTGTCCATTGAAAAATATCCTTGTAAGACAGACACTTTTACTAAACCCAGATTTTATGTGTGAAACTTTTTTCTGACGTATGTTTTGAAGTAAAAGATTGATTTGGATCCATGTTGTCAATTGGTTTTTAACTTTCAATTGCCTGAGCATCTCCTGCTTAGGTTTTCACGATTTTGACTGTATTTTTAGAAACACTTGGTGCCTCGAGCATCCTGAAATTGAATTGTTTTAAGACATACAAAGTCAATCTGGTTTATCTTCATAAGTTCGTGAGACACAAAGAAGTGAATTCAATTGGTGGCTCATTACTTCAATAATTTCTAATTAAATCCGGTACCAGTGATGTTTTTAGCATTTCGGAATCCGCATATTCCATTTATACCGAGTAATTAACGAAATGCGTATTTTTATTTTTAACTAAAGGAACAAGACCTCCATGCTTTCTATATTCTGAAAGTTTAAGTCTACAATATTCTATATTTGATCGAGGCATTGCTCATTTCCCTAAAGCAAAAAGGATGATAGTTTGATAGACCTCGATACCTCGCATCTGGAACACAACGGTCTGAACGTAAAAGTCAATGTTGTAATTGAGAAGCATGCGGTTACGTAACCACAGATGTCACAAAGCTGATTCTCTTCTTATCTTTTCTTTTTTTATCTCTCAGTCAAATGTCAGTTGCCTCAAGTGACACGTGACTTTACTAAAATTTTCAATATGTTAAACTTGAACATCTTAAAGAATGAGAACAACGTTTACGTTCATCTTATGAAGTACGTTTTAATCTTTTGGCAACAGAGTTTGATACAGTGAGTTAAGGAACCTTTGAACTGCTGTTTGATTTCAGTTGACAGATTTAGAGATTGATCTGCAAACATCCAGAAGCTTAAAACATAATAAGCAGTAAGCACACTGCTTATTAATAAGACGGAAATGTTAATTTTGTATTCCGTTGCAATTTCCCATTGTAGTCAACACGTCTATCGCTCATGTAACAGCCACATTTGTCAAGGCTTCAACTTCTCTTGTATTAGGACTATTTCTGGTAACTTAAGTTTTCATTTTTCTCAAAAACGTCCGCTTATTATCAATTCCTTAATTTAGTAATCTGAAACTATATGAATTGAGAATTTATGGGGCAGCTGACACGCCCCTGCTAGTTTTTGTATTGTTTAGGAACATAGGTAAAATAATTAAAGAATTTTGCAAAGTGGCTCTGAAACAATGGGCACCTTTTTCTCTTTTTAACACTTGCACCTTTTTACCTGCCATGGTTCTGGATAGAAAGGCTAAGAAAATGAAGACAGGTTCCAATCAATAAGGTAATTATACAGAAAAGAGCCTAGTATTCCCGCTCTGGATGGGAGCCCCTGTCTAGGAAATTCTGAACTCGCTATTGAATAGGTCAGTGTTTTAAAATGTACAAAAGGCAATTTCCTTACTTCTCCTTCATCACATTCATAAATAGAAGCCATTGTACAAACTACAGAGAGTAATATGAAAAAAATTATGTACACTTATTTGTCATGAAGGTGAATGAACATGGAATTTGCAGTGCGTCTTTTGATCTTATATCAAACAGAAACTAAATTTGAAATTTCCACCACATTTATTGGCCAACAAATATAGTTACTCATACTTCAGAGACATCCTGCTAAGTTCCCGCAAAATCAAATTGTCAGAGTGGATGTTTTCATAGGTCAAAATAATCGGATCCGGCCGTTTGTAGGGCTGGATATTGTAGTTTTCCGAGGTACCATTCCTTCGAGGAAATGTACAATCAGTGTAATTTTATCATATCATTTACAAGTGTGCGTAGGATGTAGATCTATGACATAATTTCACTACACAGTACGCAAATTGTTCTCAATTTGTTATCTAAAGGTAAAGGCCTCCTTTGAACCAAAGTGGGGGATAATTAAAACTCTGAAGAAAATTGTTAGTTAAGAAGAGAACAAACACAACTCTAAAATTAGGTCTGTGAGTGTTCCCACAGAATGCTTGCTTAGGTAAGAGGCCTGAGGTTGCCACCATGAAAAGCATAATAAATAATTCCTAGTTTTGCTCTTTTTATAAGACTGCCCCAATAGTTGTAGGTGCATGCGATATTTAGAATCCACGTTTTTAAAAACTTTTAAAGCAGATAAACTTCAATATTTCAGCAATACCAGACATAATTGGCAGTTCTGAACGCAGTGGTACCAATAGGTTTGCAATTTTTATTCAACCTTTAGGACCAATATCAGAAAATTTACTTTTTGGGTTCTTTGGCAATTATTTGTTGGAAGTAATTTTGCAGGTTGTATGTATTCCACGTCTTAAAGTATCGTTCGTTACTGCAGCCAGTGTTAAGAATCCATTTTCGGAAGTTCTTTTATGTGATATTTCGGATTTAGTCAGCCACAAGCAACTAAAATACCTCAGATCCATCAAGATATTACTTCATAATATTTGTTCTGTATCATGACTACCCTTCTGCCTGAAGTAAAAGTTTTTTTCAGAATGGTTGTATGAATCTAAAGATAAAATACCAAAGGGGACAATGACACATCATATCTTTGTTACACCAGCATTTACCATCGGGTCTGTAAATTAAGAACAAGCTTTAAAGGGACGAGTTCAGTACAAAATAATAGTATTAGATTTATATTAGCTTTTCCTTTTGCAAATCATGTCAGACGACAATCGTTCAGTTTTTGGAATTTTTGTTACCTTTCAACACTGATCAATAGGTATAGCATAAATCCCGACCAACTGAAAAATGACCTCTTGCAGTAGCACCAAAGGAATCTCGTTGATTTAATGCTGATGAAATGAAAGTATACATTTTATAATGTACTGACGTGCGTTCAAGACAGACTGTGTACGGTGAACTAAACCACTCCAGAGAAGATTATGCATTCATTATTATCAGTATCCAATTGGTGCTCATTATTGAGCCAACTAATTAGTGTTTACAAATTATAAATGCGATAAAGCAATGAAAAAGATCAGATGACAAGAATGCCTACCAGCATTGTGTCACGCCTGAAATCTGGAGAACTCCTTAATGACACCACAGTATTAGCCTCATT
>JBCAUG010719745.1:0-12648 GCA_038406175.1 Haplosyllis leylae | reverse complement strand
ATTCGAGGCTATATTCGAGGCTATTCGAGGATTCGAGGCTATTCGAGGCCCAGGGAGCGAAGGGGAGCGAAGGCAAATGAGCCACCTGCATGTGAAACTTTCACTGCCTGATATTTTTAAAGGTAATGGATGGGTTGGCAACCCATTTTCTAGCCGGTACACCGAGGTACACTTGTCTGGCGTTCAGTGTGACAGCCTCAATTAAGTGGGTGTACAACAATTAGTTACCATAAAATGATTTATTACGACATTGACCATGTTTGCAGTGACATTTTCCATCACACAATAAAGCTATTCGCATTTTTTCAACACAATTACAAGTGCAAGTAATTGTAGAAAATTACATTACTTTTTGATAGTGAAATAAGTCACTAAAGTGATTTATCTGAAATTCTAGAGTATTTTATATGTATCTGAACTAATCACATTTGTGGCAAAATATCCAAAAATACCCTACTTGAAAATGCATCCACAGCTTGTTCATAAGGTAACCAACAAAATATAAAGGCGTTATGAAATTCAAATTACTTTGAATTAATTGTTGCATACCTCCTTGGATACATTCTTCTATTCCAGTATGCACATTTGAGGCATGTTCACAACCCACACAATGGAATATTGTATGAAATATTTTTACTTTACGCAGATCACAAGAAATGGTGACATAGTTTCGGAGAATACTTACAGACTAAATATGGCACGCAAGGAACACAAGAAACACGTGAGGGATATGCTTGCGCAGGCGATTGTTCACAAGACATTGGACATGGAACGAGCCAGACAAGTTCAAATAAAACGGAAGCTTGAGGAAATTGCAAAGATAGAACTTGTAAGAAGAGTTCAGGTAAATACCATTTCACATGTTGAAACGAATTATTAATTAAAGAGAATTTACGACTCGTTTTAATTTCGCTTCCAAAGTTACCTTTAAAACAAGGGAAATTCTTCACGCATTTCCATAAATATATTTTTGATTACTAATTTACTATTTTGGTGTACTCCGTACACCATACTATAAATCGTAGCTATGAGGAGGAGTCTACTCACTCTTTGCTCTTGACATTGATTGATGTCTTGTCAAATTAACGTAACAGGGGAAACCACCGGAATGGAATAAAATGATACAAGCTCTGCTTCCACCATCTGGACCAATCATGCGTAGTCATAGCGCGCAAACAGTACGTCTCAACCAGACGGTATTTTCTCCATTTTCAATCCACGATTGGTTTACAAGTCACTTATCACCAATTTATAGGTCATTAAGGTGAAGCACTCTCGTGGAGGTTATCAAATGGTGTTGCTTAACACGGCTAATGACGATTCAGAGTACTTATCTCGATTATTTTATATGTGTGACAAAAAAAAGGGACCGATCAATGCAAAACCCAAAATATTTATTTAAATGATGCATGAGCTGGTTTCATGCTTTACAGCCGGAAAATTGATTCACCAACTAATGGATTTGTAGTCATGTTGCATGAACCACTTGACTGATTATTGACAGTTTTTAAAAGACCCTTTGACGCTGTGTCAATATAGTATCGTTCTGATACCTTCTATGAAAGTTCTAATTTTCACAGAATGCAAGACTTCGGTATAGGATTGTGTGCTTGGTCACGTCACTCAGTTTTAAATCTTAGTCTGAATTCTTCGGAAAATTGGTTTAATCAAATAAACCAGACTAAAATTGATCCAAATGGTATTGGCAAGACTCCCACGGAATATTTCTTTATTCTAATTTAATTTTGCATAAGGTACTGATCATTAAGACTTTTTCCCAACACATAAAAAACCATCACCATAGCATAGCATTTAAGTAAATAATAAACATATGAAAAGAATATTTTTGCAATTGATCTCAGAATGTGACACTTTGACAGATTATTAATGGGTTTTTTTGGAATAATCTTAATCTAATCACAGAACTTCGGCATGATACACGCCACGTTCTTGAAGATTAATATGTTGATAATATAATAAGATTGTGTTTTCAATGGCGTTGCCATGTGCGATAAGATGGCGGTATAGTGTGACATCACAGCAAAATAACAGGGTTTGCCACAGGGATACTTTAGGGCTATGTGTTGCGGGTGAAGGGTTCTCTAATAGGGGACATGAATAATGCAACACTACACAGAAATGTTGTACCACCAATTACAAAACTACATCTTAGTCACTACCATTTTAACACAAAGAGGGAAACGAAAATGGTTTACACAGTATATTCATAATAAGATAAATCCCGACGTAAGGGCATTCTCGAAGAGAATGTCCGCAGCGAGGGATTTATCTGATTGAAATCACGTCCACTTGATTGCTATTAGAACTCGATTGATCTATGAATACATGAAAGGCTTACCCCGGAGTCCATTGTTGTGTTTCTTGGTCTGCATGCTTGATTGATTTTGGCGGGCGCTTTTCTTTGAAGACAATTACTATGTATATTTCTACTCAGTGCAGTCCTACCACGGGATATTTTGGTGGGGAAGGGCTCATTTTGTGGTGAATTCTGTGACGAAAGGACGTGTCTGGTCTGCTTGCATTCTGATCTAGATCTAATGGCTCATTCCAATTGAATATTTCACTGTGGATTACTATTTGGAAAGGCTTGAAACAGCATGGCATCTTCTTGGCCAAGTCATGAGCACCTCACAGACATATATTTCTTGGATGTACGACCTGTTTAAGTGCTTCAAATTTGCGTGCAAAGGATTTAAAAAATCAGACCATGCCACCATGGCCTTCTTGTTCAACTTTCATTGTTGTTGTCATGTGATCAGATTGGAGCTCTCTCATTGGTTGACTGTAACTTCAGAATGAGGCTGTTTGGCAGGTAAAAATTTCGCATAATTTTCACTTGAACTTAAATTTCATTTTTTGACCTGTTATATAATGATTGCAAAGGTCCCACAGAGTAGAATATTTAAAGCAAGTAACAAGGAACTTTCTGTGAAATTCCCAGAGCATAACTCCATGTATTTTTCGCAAAAAAAGTGATGGAAGTTTCACACAAAAATTCACGCGATTTTACCACCACGTGCTTTGCTTTCATAGCGCTTGCCTTTCAGTACAGTGACCTTTGTGGTCTTGGGTGCCATCACACTGTGTCTTGTTCATTGAGCGTGTCTTTATTGTTGGCCACAACAATGCAGGTGCATCAACTAATTGTCAATTGAGAACAATAATGTCTCGAGGGCATTCTCGAAAAAGAAAGCCCTCTCAGAACAATAGGTTTCACGCTGAAAGTGATTTCAAGAACTTGAAAGAACGTTTCCAGACTATGGTGCCGCTTTTTACAAAGTCAAGGTTTATACTCACGGAAAGTAGTTGGTTTACAATGGTAAAGATGGGAATGGACTTTACTTAACGGCTGTCATGTTGTTTACTGTAATCTGTTTGCATTGAGAGTACGCGACAATTTCGATTATGATGGATTCAAATGCTTGCACACTAGTTCTTTGAGCTGCACACTTGGAAACAAGTTCATCCTGTCTATTTTTCTTGTCGAAGCAATACCTAATTTGTTATTACCATGGCGATTTTGCACCAGCGTATGTACATGTGTCACATGAAATCGCCTTATTTTCTCACACAATAATTTTTCTACAATTGTTCCATGAAACACTTAAAATATTTTGGGTCTCCTACAGCCGTGTTTATGACCAGGCTTAATGGCCGAACCGCGTGGAAAATAAATATTCGGCAGCGCTTTACAAAGCCACCTTAAAAGTGTCAATATTTTTGATATTTTAAAAGTGTTGTTGTTTGAAAGAAGAAAAACGTGATGATAATGAACCGTATAAGTTAGAATTGCACACCATAAGCCACACACAAAGCACTAACTCATTTGCAAAATTATTCTGTCCGCTTTGTTGGCCACTGTCCACAAGAAGAAACCCACGTTTGAGGAGGAATGAATCTCTCGTGAACTCAGTGTGAAAGAAGAAAGTAACTCCCAACTAGGTAAAATGACAATGAAGCCATCAAAAAAAAAAAAAAACATTACGCAGCGGGAGTCAATTAAGGAAATGCTATTTATTTCCAATTTTACTTCAATCGGCACCCTAACTACTATTTGTGGGCATTCTATTTTCATTCGTGTTGTAATTGCATGCCCTTCAGAATATCTTTTGGTGTTCATATTTCTTCTTTGCAAAGGTCCTGTCAAATCCCTAGCACAGCTAGTTGGTCGAGAAAAAGATTCAACTGTGAAGAAGACACCATTTAAAAGTCGAGTTAATTATTAATAATGCTAGAGAGCATTCCTAAAATAGTTGTATGGAAACAATCTATTCACGCTCTTCTACCGTGATTAAAATACTGCTGAGTTATACTAACGTGATAATTTGTTTAAAACCAGAAAAGATGCAATTAGCAATTTCAGACGTATCATTAACAAACTTGAATATATTTCTGATAACTTATTTTTCGGTATTACATGAAGCAATGGGAATCTCTCCTTCCAAAATCACACTAGAGTTAACGGGATTTTAAAATAAAATTGCCAAAGAACATCTTTGTGCCAAATACCGAAAATCTTTCTGGAATTTATTTTTGTACAAATCGTACGTCACTGTTTGTCACAAAGTCCCATGTTTGGCTCTCAGTCTCGGTGCTTTTTCCTTGCCAAATTTCTCAGTTGACAAATTCCTTTATGCTATTTTACGTTGTGGTATTCACTCTAGGTGCTAGTTTACAAATATTTAATCCCCATTTTGTATTCAAAAGATCGTTAGATTGGGGATTTGTGATATGCGGTTTGTCATAGATGTGACACATGGGTACAAATTAATAGTTGATGTTCGACAAAGGGATTCCTGAGCTTCTTGAAGTCTTTGCATCACCTTAATAGGGCATCATTTAAACAACTAGAAGTACAAACTTATACTATTGACCGTACGTACACAACAGTACTTACAGGTGTCAAGATCACATACCTAACTTCGAACTTGTTATTTCTTTTTCACTTTATGAAGTCCAAAGTTAGACATGTAGAAATAACAAACATGCAAAATATGAGCCATTGAACATGCTAAAGTACGTTATTTTACTGAAGTTACCTACTTGTTAAATGTGGCATGATGTCCAGTCATTGCAATATACCAATTTCTGTGGACCTTAAAAGACAAGTGGTAAACTGCGCTGAAAACCCATAGTTTGGTACCCGGTGGCAGAGCTGTGGTCAGAATTTACTCCCGATTTCCCCATCTACCCTCACTTTGCATTCCCTTTCTTGATCCGATCGTGTCAGTGCAACTAGCCAAATAATTCAGAATGTGAATGGCCTAATGGTAACTTTGGGGAAATAATGGGAGGGAAAGCGCCCTGTTTGATACATCAGATATGTTTGCCGCCAATTTTTATCGTTGAATGTATCAAAATCATGAAAATATTTAAAGTATGAAATGCAGTGACTTTAGAAAGCACCGTCAGAGCACTCAGATAGTGAACTTTTTTTCTATCATAATTATACATATTTTGTTACAAACTAAGCCTCGGGGTTCAATAGAACGAGCTTTCATGTGACATCCCGTAAAAAGTGACGAACTTACATTGGGGGACACATTCTATCAACCGCAGTACTTATTCCAAAAGCACTGAAGAGATAGTTTCATTCAGTATTTTTCGGTGTGCAAGAAAGGTTGCATGACAGGGCTCAGTTTTCTCATCGAAAAGTCTTTTCATGAGGAAAGAAAACTATTTGGAACACTTGCTTGTAAGTCGGAACTTTCGTTGCAGAATTCAACAGGTTTAAGCACAGAGTGAATGGAACTGAGTTGCATTCATCAACAAATCAATCTAGGAGCGTGACTACTGCAATTAGCTAATTACCAATTTGATTTGTTTTCATGGCTTGTACATCTGAAATAATCAACAGATAGTTAGAGGATGACCTGACAAGCGATTTTTGCGTGATGACCTTAAAGGACAGTTTTGTTTTGTTTTAACGATCAATAGACAAATAGCCTTTTGCTCAGAACTGATCCTACAAACCACATATTTGATGTTAAAAGTCAATTCTCTGTGATTTCCGGAGCAAACAATTATAATGACAGTAAAATAAATGTTACCATGACGACGGAAACAGAAGCTAAAGTTTTCAAGTCGGAGCTTGTTGTGATGAGTCTGCAACCTGCAGCACCTTCTGTCGCAGAAGAGAAATTGACATTGCAGGAAGAGAATGCAGAGCAAAAAAAGCTTTCACACCAGCTTCAACTGCAGTTGAAATCTCCCACGAACATAACATCATCCTCCAATGATAAATCAACCAGTAAACATGATTCCACAACAGAGGAAACCTTTTCGTTCAATTCGGGGAGAATCACATCTTTGAATGTGAAAAGGCAGTCGTTAAGCACAGAGCCAGAAGCAACTCCGCAAGTTAAAATAAATTTAATTTCAAAAACATCAATTTCGAGTCGTGACTTGTCACTGGGGATTAGCTCGGAGCGCCAAGCGGAGAAACACTCCGATGGCACCGCTCCAGTGTCGGGTGAAGCTGTGTCAGTTGCTGGGGACCCAAGGGAAGACGGCAGTGCCAATATAAATTCACAAGAAATTAATACCGACGCAGAACAAGAAATAATTTCATCGCAAAATCCAAGTGTTGAAGTCGACGGAATTGAAAACACTTTAATTTTACCGTCGGATGAGAGACTGGTGTTACCTGCTGGTATTCAGGAACTACTGGATGGCGATGTTGTCTGTGATAGCTCTAGTGAATCCGACGACACTGACAGGGATGAGGCAGATGTAGATAGTAACGAGTGCTTTACTTCTGCTGATGCTGGCAACAAATTAGAACTACCCTTGGGTATAAGAGAATTAATTGAAGGGGATTTCAAGGAGAACCCTGAAAACACGACACAAACGTTAGGAAGACGAGAGTGCAGAAGTGTGAGCGATTTAAAAGATTTATTCTCCGGGAAGATTGAAGAAGCGAGTGGAAGACACAATTCCGTTGGGTCAGATTTAGCAGACTTCACCCTAGGTTCTGAAGAAACAAGATCAAGGTCAAGCTCTGTCAGCAGTGGAAAGATCGCACTGCCTGAAGGAATCAAGGACCTAATATCCGGGACAAATTCAGTTCGTAACAAAGTCAGTGCGTTTGAAGTAAAATCCAACGAGGACGATTTAAACATGGAAACAACAAAATTGTCACCGAGAGATAAGATCGATTTCGATTTGGTTGGAAAGAAATTTAAACAGATACAGAAGACGATGAAAAACATTTCAGATGTCAAAGAGAAGACCATACAAAAACCTTTTGTTCCGGCTGTCCGTGTCAATAGTAAGATAAAGGCTTTAGAGAAAAACACGAATGGTTTAGATACTGAGAAAAAGATGGTAAAAACTGCTTATGTAGCGAATAGAAGTTTAAAAGGAATTACAACAGAAAAGAAGGAGGTGAAGACCCAAGCGGAAAAGATACCTGCCAACAAGGACAAAGTTCGTGGTTCCAAAGAAGCATTAAATAAACCTCCTCTTGCGCAAAATTTGTTTAATAGGGTGATTATGGAAACACCGAAGGTAACAAGCGAAGCAGTGAGGCCCGTTAAGGAGGCTAATGTACCCTTAAAGGTAGATTTAGTAAAGCAAGAAACAGCGAAACAGTGGGACGTACCACTTGTGCAGAAGTTATTGCACGATGTGGTAAAAGATGTGAAGGAAGAAGTGCAAAAGAAAGAAGAAAATTTAAAAGTGCAAAGAAAGGTAACTGTGAACAAGGAAAACGCGACTGTAAAAAGTCATTCGCAAAACACGGAGAAGAATGATGAGGTATTCAAAGGAAAATTGCCGGTTAGGAAGGAGATAAAAAAAGATGAAACTGATATTGCATCATCATTAGGTGAAGATGGGCCTGAAAATTATTCTGAGTTGGAAAGAAGTGGCGAATCTATTTCCACACAACCACAAACATTGAATGATAAAGAGCCTGATGGACCTATTAGTACTGATGATGGCACCAGTCTGTCTCATTGTAGTGTGCGAGACGAAAAAGATGTGGAAAATATGACAGCGATTCACAGGGAACCACTCGATCCCTTATTCGGGATGACATCTCAAGAAGAAAAAGTTGAAACGATTATAATAAAGGAACGTCCCACTTCACCGGTTTCCGAGATAAATACAGTAATTAACACAGGAAGCAAAGGTAATAAATCGAGTACGACACCTGTGACGACGACGTTGGAGGAAGTTGACATCCAGGTAACAAAGGTTACAACGAGTGCATCAAACCAATTAGGCCTTCATGAAAGAAAGAGGCAAACGTCCAGGGTGCACGTTCAGAGCAGTGTAGAGGCAGAGGGGGCTCCAGAGAAGGATCCTGAGGATGCTCATGTGAGTGAGACAGCATTGATGACTAAGAAATTAGAAGGAAAGCCATCATATCTTAAGGACCAGTCTGCTGATGATTCAGAGAAAACACCTGACTCTCCATCGAAGACGAAAGTAGCCTATGCTCTTCATTTAAATAAAAGAGACAAAGTTAAAAAGGAGCCACAGAAGGTGCCAGAACCGAACTGCAAGGTAACAAAGTTGGCCAGTGCAATTAATGCTGATCCTGATACGTTGAGAACAAAAAAGACCACAAAAGAAGAATCGAAATCTAGAAATACTGGATCTGTACTGAGTATGATAAAGAAAATACAGAAAACTACCAACAAGGAAAAGGAAAAGACACAGCCGAGGGGAAAAGTCAGAATATCTCGGAAATTTGATGCCACTGGTGATGACAAGGGAGACCACCCATTCACTGTCAAACATTCTGATGCATCAGCTCATGGTAAAGTAGAGAAGATAGTCGCAAGTGTCAGAATGGAGCAACAAAATGAGAAGAAAACATGGGATGCGATTGATGATCCCGATGAAAGAGATATGACTGATAAGGGATTTAGAGATGAAGTGGCTGCAAAACTGAAGAGACTGTCTCACGGTGATGAGGATAAAGATGTCATGGACACAGTCGCCAATGCAAAATCTTCTGATTTCAAACTAGAAGAGCCAGTTAGTGTAAATGGTAAAACTGATGACAAGAACAATAACGACAACTACACAGAAATGGCAGTTGACAAAAATTGCAAGGGGAATGAAGCACTCGAGTTAGGGAATGGGCTGGGTGAGAATATTATGGGAAATGGTGTGTCAGGGATTGCAAGCTTAGAAAACACGACCAGCGCACGGGACTTCAAGGGCACCTCAATGGCAAAAAAGATCAGTAAGTCTACTTCCACCGACAGGAAAACCAATAGTAATACTGCCAAAGGTGCTGAAAATAGGAGGGAACGAAAAAACAGTAATGACAATCCAGACTTCGACCAAGCCAGTGTTAGTCTGGCTGGAGATGAAAAAATAGAAGACAGAAAATCACACGACGCATCTGTTTCTAAAAAGAATATGGGTGCGTCAGAAACTAATTCACTTACATTAGGCAGTGAAGACATAAAAACTGAAAAGAAGGATATTGCAGTAACAACTGATCAACTAGATCAGCTTGAAGAGGTCAAAGATTCTGTCAGTAAGCTGGAAGATTTTAGTAATGACGAAGTGGCAACAAATATAAAGACAATTCCAAGCTTCACTAAACACGAGCTGTTCTTCACAAGTGCCAAAGTTGATGACTCCCCAGATGACGGAGAAGAAGAAATCAATGTGGAGAATTTGAATAAAAACTCGAGTGTACTTTCGGATACACAAGATAATATTACCGTAGAACAGAACAGTACAAATGCAAGTTCAAAAAACACAATCACTGATATTTCGATGAAGAAGAGCGGAACGATGAAACTGGTTGACGATTCTACTTTTGAAAATGTGTGGAATATCGTTGAGGGGAAATCTGACAAATTGATCTCGGATGCAGAAAGTGATAATATTTCGAATTCCAACAAATCACTTTCGGCTTCAACAGCCTCTCTGGACTCGAACCTTTCATCAGATGTTTTGAAATTGAAAGATGAACATTTTGCGAAAGTGGATGTGTCGAAGGCGCGCAAGAAATCATCTGGAAATAAAATGAGCAAACCAGAATGTATGCAATGCAACAGCCGTGGTCAAAGTCTGGAGAATCTTGAAGAAATCTTGCTGGAAAACAAAGAAAATTTCAATACAAAGTCTCAGCCAAGAAAGACGATAGACATAAGGATTTTTGAAGCTCTCAAGGTATATTTTTGCAACTGTTTCCAAACTCATTTGCCTATGAATATTTAACTTTCACTGGTGAGACGTTGGACGTTGTCGGGGACATTCCCTTGGAATGACGACGCTCTCTTGACAGGTCTTGTCGTTGGGCCAAGTCCCAAACGAATAACTAATGTCACATTTACACCCGCTTTGAAAGAATTGAAGGGAAAAACAAATGAAACCCCTCGAGTTTAAAGTAAACAAGCACGAAATACTTTACCTGTAAAATCAACTGTTTCAAACTTTTGACTACTTTATACATTTTTGTATGATCTGATAGGCCTGCTGTGCAATGAACGTTTCACCTAAAACGGTATGCATCTGTATGCATTGTAAAGGGTATTCTAACTATCCTTTGATTCGCCATGTTATCACGGCATTTGAATGTCAAGCGTGGGTACATCTCAACTCGTTCTTCTTGTACAGTCATGTTAAGCATGCTCCAAAAATTGGCAACATGGAAACTATTTGAGGAAATGTTACGGCAAAAAAATTCATCGATGATACGCGAACATAATAATAAAAATAAAAATTGGCTCATACAAGTATGCTTCCGCCACGTAACCCTCACAGCGCTCTTCCCGCGCCACCAGCTTTGGACAAGTTTGGAACATTGACAGTTAGGTGAGGAAAAAAATATGACTGATCACTGTTGCATAAATCTGCAATTAATTAAATGTGCAATGTTACATAAAAATATCATATGATACAAAAAATTTAAGAGATAGGTCCATTGTTGGAAAAAATATTTGTACACTTGTACTGTTAAAAATGAACATTACTGAAAGGCAAAAAGCTAAAAGGATCAGCAGGTCCAGTTCAGACAACTTCTTTCATGCTCAGACCAGCAATGGAATTAGGAAGTCCAACTATTATCGAGTACGTAAATCAATTTAAGATAGGCCTGCACGGAAATTAATGATATGTTAATGAAGAGTATTGACTGAATGATATTGTGGGAGAACAAGTAATATGTATTTCTGCGTTCAAAAAACCTGGATATTTCACTTGAAAAGGTTCAGACATAGAATTGGAAGTTTTTTGGTCGACGAGAGTTTTAATTTCTCAGAATAAGATTATATTTGTTTCTTTACAGGCGAAGTACAACACATTACAACGCCGCCATGAGCAAACGGAGATGGACCTTATGCAGGCCCGGCTTGTTGCGACTGCGATTGAGAACGAATTTGATGAAGACGATGTCGATGGTAAGTTAAGTTTTTCATTTCTGTGAAATGGTACAGCCGAGTAAAAAGATAGTTGGAACATTAAACACAAAGTTTTACACCTGTAAGTTACCACTGAGTCTGACCAGTAACTGAAAAAAGGTACTAGCCGAAAGGAAAAAATCCTGTTTACCCAGATCAATGCTTTCGCCTTAGCCTACACAGTTTTAAATTAAAAAGCCTAATTTCTGTGTAATTTTTAAAAACATTTGTAACACAGAATAAACGTAACACAATTTTTGAAATGTTTGACCTTTTTTAAATTTTTGTCAAAAAATTGTCTGAATATTTCTGCCAGGCAATCTGGAATAATAAATAAAAAGTTTCTCGCCCAAGACACAATTTACTAGCCACGGGCTTATAGGCTAGTGCTAAATAGTTCACTGACAGTTCCTGTTCCTCAGTTAGAAGATTTTATGAGGACAATTATGACCTCAACAATTTCCGTAGAATGAAATTGCGGTATACTTTCAAATTTTAAACTGGTACAGTGCGTAATATACAGTTTCCTTACTTGGAAAAATATCAGGAGGAATAGGTCAAATCAAAAAGATATTTGACCACAATGACGCTGAATGTACTCAACTCGGTCATGACTTCAAGACATAAATGTTTACGTTGTGAACTATTCTTTGGCTGGTGCTTCTCCCTATTGAGGTTGGCTGTTGGTACAGATGATGTGAGGGGAGAGTTAGTATTTGCTGAAATGAATCCCGCTCTCTGGTTTCCTTTAAAAAATACCTGTGTGCAGAACGAAAAAAGGAAGGGGATGGAAAGGGATTGATTGCCGTATTCTTTGCTTTATTAAGAAATTTTACAGAAATATTTATGTCTGGCTAGTTGTTTGTGCTCACCACTGGCTACCAAGTGAGAGTATAACCGTTTGTCCTGTATACTGGTGTTTTGCTGTATTATAGTGTGTGCCAACTGAATGTTGGAAATCTTCATAACAGCCGGCAAGGTTTGGTTAATTGGGTGTTATACATTCTTGCGAAAAAAAAAAAGAAACAGCAACACAGAGCTGTATCATTTAGCAGGGGAGAAGCAAATCTTAGTCGGAAATATCTCTTCAACACATGATTTCCGCAACGTGGATTGATATTTCGTATATTTTGTTCACTCGCCCACATAGTTTACCGATTTGCCTTTTGAGCACATCCTTTAACTCTTTGGGATGCCAAGCACACTAATCAACACTTTCATACCTTTGGACACTTAAATGGCTCTAGCTCCTTTA
>JBCAUG010719734.1:0-12649 GCA_038406175.1 Haplosyllis leylae | reverse complement strand
TGCTTGTTTTTGTCATTTTAAACCTACTTCTAAATTGAAAACTTCAAATATGGCTATGTCATTTGGTGCACAACACAGTATACAATTTTTATTGCAAGAATTAGTTTTGTAAGGTCACCAGTGGAGGCTGCAGAGGGTGGTGCAGAGCCTGGTATGGAGGGTGGCATGGAACCTGGCACATAGGTTGGCACAGAGCCTGGCACAGAGGCTGACAGAGCCTGGCATGGAGGGTGATGCAGAGCTGGGTGTGGAGGCTGGTGTGGAACCTGGTGCTGAGGGTGGCATGGAGGGTGGTGCAGAGGCTGGCATGGAGGTTTGCATGGAGCATGGTGTGGAGGCTGGCATGGAGCCTGGCATTGAGGCTGGTGCAGAGGCATGGAGGCTGCTGCAGAGGGTGGCATGGAGCCTGGTGTGGAGGGTGGCACAGAGCCTGGCACTGAGGGTGGAATGGAGCCTAGCATGGAGGGTGGCTCAGAGGGTGGTGTAGAGGGTGGCACACAAGGTATGCAGAGGTGGTACACAGAGGGAGCCAGTGGTTGCCCCTAGCAACTAAAGTGTAATATGTAATTTGATTGGTTAATATTTCTAACCAATAAGATTGTCTACATATTTTTCCAACAGTTTTTACAGTGATATTACCATGATGTGATGGTAATATGCAAATTAGTAATGAACAGATGAGCCAGCAAGTAGAATTCTTTCACTCTTTGATATTAAAGGACTATTTTTTTAAACATATCAAAAGACTTCATGGGTTAAAACTATTATATTACTTTCTTTGGCTGGTGTTGGCTTTGTTTTTTTGGGGGTTTTTTTCTGTAAAACCATAAATTATTTGTCTGAACAATAGTACATTTCTTTTAAATCATATGCATTTCAAATGCAATTCTCCAATTTCCCTTCTCTGACGGACAACGCTATCAAAAGGCCAAGCTTGTTTAAGCGGGAACTCTAAGTGACGCCATTTTGAAAACGATAATTTTTGGATATGTAACTGGAGAGGATTTTCCGTATTTTTGATGAAAATACAAGCTTTATTGGTGCCTTTTGAAGCGAATAGTAAACTTTGAAATTTTCACTGCCTATTTGTTTCAATTTTATGTAAGTATTGGAACTAAATCATTCCGAAAATTCAAACCGAATCATGTTTCCAGTGGCATGTAAACACGGCAGAAGCGTTCCCTTCGGGATCTGGATGTAGATCAGGAAATTCCTCACGGAATGATTATCACTAGATCTACCATGTCCATAAATTCACTGTATGGTTCAGGGAATTTGTTAGGGGTCGGTTGTGATGCAGTAGACTATATCTAATCTGGATTTTACTTTTCTGGTCTCGACGACTCGAGTCTTGCCTGTAATCGGAATGGCATTCGTTTGACATCATAGCAGTTTGGAGACCCTTAGGTTCCGTTTACACTGGGCTCTTGGCGATGGCATTAGCGATATCGATGCAAAAAGTTAGCAGACCTCCCTTAGGAATGAGTATGAAACCCATTCTTAGCGATGTCTGCTAACGCCATCGCCAACGCTCAGAGTAAACGGACCCTAAAGCCTTGTTTACACGTAACGTCTGCGTCTGCGTCAAACGTCATGAATGGGTTCTGTGGCAACAAGTGATGGTGTTCACACTTAATGTTTACATTTTCAAGAACGTGAAGGCAAACGCAGACGTTACGTGTAAACCAACCTCAAGTCTCCTTGCATGGTACAACAGTGTTGCAACTTGTTCTTAACATTGCATATTTGTACATACCGGCACATCAAAATCCACCCCAAACAGTTTGATCGAGATCCAGATCTGGTATTGCTCGACACAATCCAGATGGATCTATATCTATTAACTGTAACAATTTCCATAGTTTTACAGAATGGTATTTTTGTCAAAACGAGTGTGAGCAGTGACTATTCAAAATTTTGTTGTGGGGAAGTGATTAGTAAAGTAAGAGGGGGTGTGTCGGAATTTCATCAAATATTGCAAAAATAAGGTAGTGAAAGTTGCACCAGGTAAGGTTAAAAGTGGTCAGCAACTGTGACTATAATTAGCATAATACTCCAGTATTATTTGTACGAAAGACAGTATAACAGTGGTGTCCATATTACATATCCATATTCTGGAATGAAAATAATGTATCAGTTTGATTGTATATTTTTGCTGATTAGCTATTTAAGGATTATCTCAATTTACAAGTTATTAGTTGATAATTTGTTCCTCATGTGCTTGGCATGTTTTGTGGCTGTCGGGTTTTATTTTTGCAAGCTATTGGAGTGTTATGTAAGCATTTATCAAAAGTAATTGGAGACATATTATTACTGGAAATATACCTGGAATTTTCTTGGAAAAATCATGGAATTTTGTCAGTTGAGAAAAGTGGGAATCCTGACCCTGAGTTTGTGCCCTTTGCACCCTTCGTACCCTGCCTTCATGCCCTTCAGGCCCAGTCTTTGGACCCTTTCTGTCCTGCTTTTGCACACAGTGAAGTGGTTTTTGTGTCCCCACCACCACTGAGCGCAAAAAGTTCAAATAAGTTCAATTACATCATGTACAACACCCCATCTACATTCACACGATGGCAAATGTTATTCCTAGGTCCCCACCACGGGCCCAAAATTTTGGGGCAAAACCCGAAACCAACCACTCTAACGAGCCACCAATAAAATACTTTTGGAGTAAATATTTTTCTGTAGTCTGAATCCTTAGTAGTGGCAAGGGAAGGATTTTTGTTCTGTTCTTATGCGATTGTTGTTTTTATATTACTGTACAAGACATCAAAAAATAATTTTTTATTCACACGTAAGCCAATATAAATAACCATAACGGTCGAGCAACTTTGGACAGTCCACTTCTTACTTGGTATAAAAAATCTTGCCATTACAAAACCTCAAAAATTAAGTGCTGTGTTACCATGAGTATATCTTTCAAGCGGTAGGTAGATGAAATTTGTGTTGCTTCATGGTCTGCCTTTTGCCCAGACGAGACTTCACATCTAACCAATGAGGACTTAATTACTAAGTTACACTTTTGATCGTCACTTGTGTAGTTATATTCAGTTGCGCAGTTAAGATAAAGTGCTCCATTGTAAGTGTATAAACCTACTGCAGTTTTGAAGTTTGATAAAACAGGTGTTGTGACTTCATTCACAGGTCCATTTGTGGGTAGAACACAACCAATATGTTCTACGCCCACTTCGTGTTGAGCAAAAAAGGGCCTTTGGCCCGAATCTGGCTGGCTGCACATTGGGATAAGAAACTGACGAAGGCTCACGTGTTCGAAACAAACATCGACTCCAGTGTGGAAGCAATTATACAGCCAAAGGTAAAGATGGCATTGAGAACATCGGGTCATTTGCTGCTTGGTGTGGTCAGAATCTACTCACGAAAGGCAAAGTACCTGCTGGCAGACTGCAACGAAGCCTTCGTGAAAATAAAGATGGCCTTCCGTCCCGGCGTTGTTGATTTACCAGAAGACAACCGAGAAGCAGCTGTAGCGACGATTACACTGCCAGAAACTTTCCATGATTTCGATACTACCATGGCAGATCTCAGGTTTGTGGCAACTTTTTTTTTTCAGAACTCAATAAAATACATATGTTGTTACCTTGCCATGATTATATTTAATCCAGAACATAAATGGAACAAAGTCTTTTTACGTACAGATTTTCACAGCATCAGAGGAGAATCTTGAAGTATGGGGGAATTCTTACTTGAATTAAGTTGACAAGTTGTGTTAATTTTAAGTTTTTTGGAGACGGTGTGTTGGATTACATTCTGCACCGTATGCACAGCATCGTTTTGTTATGTCGTTTATCAATAACAACTTTGGTAATTTGCAGTGATATTGATGTCCAGGCCCAATTTTCTGTGAACCAGAGTCGACCAGAAGAAATAACGATGAAAGAAGGAGACATAGGCAACATAACATTAGTGGGAGATGATGGATTTGGTATTTAAGTTGAAAATACTACAATAGCATAGCATAGTAGTTTTCTGAAGAGGATTTACATGGGTACATGTATTATTTAATATTCCAAATTTTTGAACAGGCGATATGGGGTTTGATGACCGAAATTTAATTCAAGACGTGCACATGGATGACACTTTGTACAAAACTGGAGATACGAGTAATCTGCTACTTGATACAAGCAAGGATCAGGTAAAGAATTTTTACACGTGGTATTTTATATTTTACACTGAATAACTATTTGATTTTGCAACACTTGGCTGACCAGCGATTCCTCGTTTTGTATCCTTGTGTATGGTGAAGATAAATCTGAGTAAGTGCTTTATTTGAATCATTAAGAATGTCGTTAAATTATCTTTTAGCAAAAACCTATGGAAATTGACAGACCCGCAAACAACCAAGGGTTTGCAGATGGCTTTGGTGACTTTGGTAAGTGTTTGCAATCAAATTAACGCAAAAGGTACTGATCAACTTTTCCTTTAAAAAATCGTTTGATTTACAGTTGCATATTCCGTTAATGTTGTCAATGTTACACTGACGCATTTCACTAATATCACTTAACAGAGGAGCCAGCAGGGGTTGCTGATGACGATTATTCAGATGATGATAATTTCGGGGGTGATGTTGACCAAGATCTTTTTGGTAAGCTTAGCAGGGGGTAGCCTTAAAATGTGTTAATTAGTAAATTATTTCCACAAAAGTTATGTCAACCTTCGGTAGTATGAACTTTATACGCAGATACTTGCTGGTAATTTTTCACTGTGCTGTTATTTTAGCTGGAGAAAATCTAGTTGGTGAAGGAGCAGGGTTGTTCGAAGAACCTCCAAGTGAAGTAGCACCACCTCAGCAGCAACCGCATTTACAACATCAAAGACCAGGTAATGTGACAAAGGAACAATTTCGTATTTCTTTCGCAACGTTAACAGATTTGATCAATTATTCGTTGACTTTTAAATACGAAATTACTGCTAATCTATTGCAGACGAACAAGCTTTAGAGCGACGCGCTATACATATGCCGGAAGACGAAGATGAACCACCACCTGTTGTCAGAGCAGAGCAAAGCACTGTGGTTACAGAACAAACAACTCTTGTGCCAAATGAAGCAGAAGCTTTTGCTTTAGAACCCCTTGACATAACAACAATGGGTAAGTTGATACAGTATATTTGCGAAAATGATACTATTCACACATTTTGTTCAACACGTCGGTTGTATTATTGATTTTCTCTTTACCTCCAGGTACCGAACGAAAGGCGAAGAGAAAGCGAAAACTTATTGTAGATGAACAGAAGAGTATAGAGGGTGAAACAATGAAACTACAATTGCAGGACACATCAGAAATTACTACCACATTGGACCTGGCTCCTCCCACTAAGAAACTTATGCACTGGAAAGAGACTGGTGGTGTTGAAAAATTATTTGCTCTTCCAGGAAGGAGTATAGCTTCTAAGAGAATGTCAAAGGTCAGTATAAAGGTTTTATTTCCGACCACGTACGTAGTTATGTTGTCTAAAATATTGGTATAAAAATAATTTTAAATGGTAACTAGGGAAATCGCCGAGAAATTTTGATGCAAACCAAGAACTCGGTTCTTTGTAGATATTTTATTGGGATTTAAATTACAGGTACACAAGATACATTGTTGACTTTAACTTGATAATAATTTAAGGATTAATCGTTTATTTAGTTGTTTACGAGAAATCTAGTGACACAGCCAATCAAGGAAGAAGAGGAAGTAGATTTACTAGAGGAGGATAAATTAGAACTTATTCCGTTAGGAGGACCAGAATTGCCACGTGAGGATGAGGCAGCAAGAAGTAGGAAAGGTAAAGGACATTCATAACCATTTCCATTAGTAATAGTAGTTAAATACTGGAGAATTAAAATACCACTGAACCGTGTAAAAAAAATTGTTGAATTTGGGTTTCAGTGTCAGAGCGATCAGTTGAACAGACAACCATTCAGGAGCCATCAATGATGGAAGCCCCTCGCGCAGCAATGGACCCACGTGCATCATTAGATCCACGAGCTTCAATAGACCAGCCTCCAAGACCCTCAATAGACCAACCTCTAAGGCCCTCAATAGATCCACACATTGAAAGGCCGTCGTTAGACCAACCACCGGCAGCAGATATGTCGTCACTTATGGGAAGACCAGAAGATACCACGTTGCACCATCAGAACACTACATTACAACACGAGGTAATATATTTTTTTAATTTTCAAAGGCAAGTTACAGGAAGCTCGTTCGATTTGATTCAGCGTTGCAGTGGAGCCGTGATCCTGAAGAATATAAAACTACCATATCATTTTTTGAAACTGAATATATGGTACAACACCCACTCACTAGCTGCAGGGTGTCCCTTGTAAAGAAGACTGGTGTAAGTTTGTTTTTTTTTCATTATTGACAATTAAAACTAATACTGTTGGCATTTTCCCTTAGATCCCGTCATTGCTTGAGCAACAGACAACACTTCCTCCTGTGCCAGTAGAAGAGGAACTTCCACCAATGCTTCCTGCCACATCTCCCGGTATCGACTCTTCTGTGGGTGATGCAGACGATCTTTTCAACACAGATCTCCCATCAGTATCAAGTGTCGGTTCATTAGCAGACAAAGTGGTGAGTATTTGTGAGCTAAGTAAGTTCAAATGAACACGTGCAGATATATTCACGTTAATTTATTTGGGTGAATGGTGAGTTTGCTAGGTCAGCCAGGTAAGAGAGAAATGCTACTTAGTCTATTTTCGACATTTGTTCAAAGCAATTCAGTGCAAGAGGAAAATGCAGTAGTGTCAGTGGGAGACATTGTGTTACCGTTAATCCAAATGTTAAGCACTCTTGCTGACATTTGTATGTTGGCCAAAGGACCTTACTAGTATTTACCTATCTAGTGCAAGAAATTGAAGACAATAAATCAATATTTCAGGCTAACGAAGATATGGAAGCTTTGGATGAAGAGGAACTCGAAGAAAAACGTTGGGGAAAGAGAACGCAGCAGTTGTTGCACATAATCAATCGGAATCTTGTGCGAGGCGACGCGTGTGGTTTTAAAGACCTCACTTTGCGGAAGAACAGAAAACAGGTAAGAGGATTGATAACACGTTTATCTCGCATACGTGCGCGGTGCCCCACCAGGAGAGTCTGTTATGGATGCCAGACCTGGCCGCAAACTCTGCCAGATGCGTCCCCTGGTCAAAAGTCGCTGCCGCGCCAGAGGAGACCCGAGGGGCCCAGGGGAAGGTGTTTCCACGAGCACTACCAAGTCCGACACAGGGACACAATGAGTACGTATGTGCGAGGAGTCTAGCGGTGACAGCGACAGCCGCCGCCTCTGACACTGGGGGTGGGGGGCGCTGGTCTTAAGTTGGGGAAGGCGTGAGCATCTCGGCAGTGACGTGGAGACTGTGCGAGGGCCCCTGGTCCCTCAGGGGAGTGAGCCGCAAGGGGCTGAGTGAATGCTCACCCCTGAATCGCTCCGATTCCCCCAGAAGGCATCGGCTAGCACAGCCCACCCTTGTCCCCTGTTCCCCTCGAAAGTGGAAGGCGTGGGGGAGCGCTCACATCGCTAGTCTTGGTCAGTGGGACGTATCTCCAGGTCGGGTCCAGAGTTGTGGGATATTTCCATGATCTTTTGAGTTGAAGAGGGAAATGGAATGAGGTTTCTGATTAAAGTTTTGAGGGTTTACTAGTAGTATACCTTTCTGTGGTGGTTGTGGAATAAATGTTATTTTAATGCCAGAAAACGGGGAAAAGTTGGGAAGACAGAGAAATCTCAGGGAATTTTACCTCAATTGGGGGTATAGCAAGCCTGATTAGACTTGATACATTTTCAGACTCTTCATCTCCACATTGTTTTATCTCATTATCTCTCTAACTCTATACATGTAATCAGGGTTCCCACATTTCCTGGAAAAATGAGAGAATATCTAGAAAAATGGAATTTTGCTAAAAATATTTAAAATCACGGAAAGTTGCATGAAACCTGAAAAATATTTCATTGAAGGTAAAACGTGGTTAGCAACTGTGATTATAATTAGCATAATTTGATTTTAATACTCCAGTATTATTTGTATGAAAGACAGTATGGTAATGGTGTCCAGATTACATATCCATATTCAATATGTCAGTGTTGGTGTTATTCATATGAAAAGTTGTTTCTGTCAGGTTACTCTATATTTTAGTATCAAAGAGCTTCGAGAATTAAGAAATGAAGCTTCTGTATAGTACATTTTAATGTAACCATGATACATCATGGACATCTGGTGTCAAGAGTGTACAACACCAATGTGTTACCTATATCCTTTGACACTTCCTTTTGTTTTTTTGGCCTATGAGCAGCATCTGGGCATTACAAAGCCCTTCCTATCTTGTAAAGAATGTTCTGAGCTTTAATTTGGAGTTGAAATCAGTTAAAAATTGCCTTCAGAAATGAGCTAAATGTGAGACAACCTCAAAATTTAACCTGGCAGAGCTGCTGACACTATCAATATGGAACACACTCACACAGTGGGAATGGCTATTGTGGCCTGATAACATAGAATGATTAAAGCCTCATCTCTTAGTATAACTGGGACCCTGTTTGATAGTGTTATTTATGTAGGAGTTCTCATCAAGTAGTCTAAAAAAATTTAAGTTTTTGGTGCAAAAAATTGTTTTTAGAAATAAAATGTAAGTATTCAGTAAAACGATGTTATATTTTGGAATGAAAATAATGTGTCAGTTTGATTATATATTTTTGCTTATTAGCTATTTAAGTAAGAAGTATCTCAATTGACAAGTTATTAGTTGGCACTTTGTTCCTCATGTGCCTGGCATGTTATGTGCCTGTAGGGGTAGGTTTTATTTTTGCACACTGCAGGAATGTTATGTAAACATTCATCCAAAAGTAATTGGAGACCCAAATATTATTGGAAATATACCTGGAATTTTCCTGAAAAAACCTGGAAAAATCGTGGAATTTTGTCAGCCAAGAAAAGTGGGAACCCGGATGTATCTTATTTGAGTTTCAATTATCACTCCATCTACGTACCTAAAGTAAGGTTACAGTTAAAATAAATCACATTATCAGATGGGGCGTGACAGAATGCTGGTAAGCATTCTTGTTTCAGTTAAACGTGACCGTTTTACAACAACTGTCATTTTGTGCATTATCTTTGCTGTTAAAGTAATTTCTTGATCACACTGATGATCACAACCGTTTCACCTTTTATACAAAAACATCTCCTTATCTGTTAACAGGTTGCATCAATGTTTTACACGTTACTGGTATTGAAGAAGCAGCAATCTATAGAAGTTGACCAGCAAGACCCATTCGGAGAGATACTCATAAGTAAAGGTCCCAAATTTGAAGTTCCCGTGTTTTAAGTTTCCCGTTTAATTTAACTTTAAAGCACTTGGAGCCAAAGTGGTGATTATTAACGTCATGTAAAAGTTAATGTAGCTTCTAGTGTGCTCCTTTTCTGTTCTCTACTGTGTATTGTTAGTGCGGTATATAACAATCTTCCCGTGTATATAGTTAGTTACTCTAGTCAAAAAGGTGTAACGATAATGATTTATGCTGGGTCCCGCTTACAACGAGTTCGGTTAATACAAGAAGCCAGCAATAATGCTTTTTACCGCTGGCGCGCATACGAAGTACGAGGGAAAGCAATATTTTCAGGTTTTTTGTCTGTTCACGGGGGGAGGGAGGTACCCCAGCCTCTGGTCCCTTCTTGTGGGAGTGGAGTACCCCCTAGTGATCCTGTCCGAGGTCCTGCTACGCCGCGGGCGGTACACCTCTTGCGATCACGCAGTAGGATTTTCTCTTTTTTTCTCAAAAAAGTTCAGATTAACATAAATGAAGAGAAAATTCGAAAGAAACGAGTAGGTTATATCTTCTCGCATGGAACGTTCCAGGCTCCTTTTGTAACGAGCAAATTTGTATGAGTTGAAGCCTAAGCGGAATCCAGTGTATTTTAATAGAGATTTGTCCCTTTCTTGATTTGAAACAATTTGTTGATTTTAAAATAGTGCACACTTCCTGTGTCCGATGGCACTAATGCGATGTCCCAAAACAAATTTTTTGATCTTACGTTTTGAGATAATTGTTATCTTGTTTCGTGTCCTGTAGGATAAGTTTAAAACAAAGATTATTGTTCAATACCACGTTCCAGGGTCTCCTTGATCATAAATTGTTATATCATTGTTGTGTATATCTGTAGAAGGGTGTAACGTTAAAATTTGGTCTGCGTAGACAGAGACTTGCTATTTCTCAGCGACAACATACGTTCCTTGTAACCTTTCCCACAAATGTAAATATCGTAACAAATTCTATATCACATGTACATAGAAGTGTTGTAGAATAAGTAGAAACTAAAGACCTTCAATGAAGGTTTGGCAGCAGTGTGTTCAGACATTCGATAACATCTTTTTCTAAAATGTAATTATGGCGTCGGTACTTGTATTGATATTTATGGGCTTCGCTACAAACTACGAATGAGTGCTTTTTAGGAAGTGCCTTCTTATATATCAATAGAAGTGCTTAAAGGTTTCGGAGAAGTCAGAGCAAAACTATATGCTCCGCGCACTCTCGGGTAACTTGAGCCGATTGGTGTTAGGTTTGTCCTTTAATATTTACCAAGACAAAATGTTTATTCTCGTAAGTGCAGAAGTGTTTTAGTACATCTTTTAAAATTGTACTGTCGGATAATGCAGTGTATGCACACTTTTTCGTAGTGCTAACGTGGCTTGTATTCAACTAGTGTTGAATTACTCAGCAATATTTCTAAATCATTGAACGTTCTGTGTTGGTTTTGTACTGAAAAAACAGTAAAAATGGTTTTACCTCTTGGAAATTGCTATACCTAGCTTAATTTGATTTCACTTTTCCTTTTTTTACTCCCATCTTTTGCAGTTTTACGTAGAATTGATTAGCAAATTTGTTAGTACTACTCTATCAAGTATTTACATTTTGGACTTGAAATATGTAAAGAGTTTCATGATACATGTACACTGATTGTTATGGGTAATTTACTGGTGCATTGTTGTTGAAGTTAATATTTGCATGTAAATCAACCAAATCCGTCAGTATACTTCTTTGATTATGTAAATGTCTCATTTTTTGTAAATACAGAAATAAATATTGCAAGACTGGTATTGGATTTTTTCCATTTTGGAGGATTTGGGAACGAAATCAATTTAGTTGAGATTCGTTTGAAGAAGTTCCAGTTATCTTTTCACTCACTGATATTTATTATTACCAGTAACAAAGCACGAGCGAAAATAGTAAATACACTCAAATCTATTCTCAATTTGAAGCTTTGGCAAAGACATGTCTGTAACGAGTTCGGTTTCTACGAGTACCCGCCTGAGCAGTTTTCCTCTATTTGCTCGTTATAAGCGGTACCCACTGTAAAACCTTCGATTTTAGTTGATTCCTCAAATCCTATCGGTATCCCAATTTCTTTTCAAAATCTGAGCATTTTAATACATGTATAGTAGAAGGATTTGTTTGAGAGATCAAAATATTGGGTCACAGTTACAAGCTAGTGTGCTTGCATGTTGAACGCATCATAATTCAATGCACAAAATGAGTTACGTTGTTAGATATTGTTGCATTTAAGATGCAGCATAAAAGAGAATCTAGAGGATATGAGTTTGAAAATAGGAAGGACGAGTGATATTAGAGGTATGACAAGTTCAAACATTAAGTGTTCCGGGTTACAACGACAAACAAAGAACAATACAGCACAAGAATCGACATTATCATGGAAAATGTCAAACATGGCAGGCAACTCCACTAAAGCTAAAGGACCTAAACCAGATATACTAATCAATCATCATCAAATAAATTTACGAAAAGGAAGCATAGTACCAGTGCAAAAAGTGAATTACCAAGTAAGGACATAAAAGGTAAAACAGGACCTTAAAGCACCGAAGTACAGTAGCAGCACCTGTAAATTCACAGCTATCATATGCTGAGACCAACCAAGGAAAAAAAAAGACCACTGCCAACTCCAGATTATGGAAGAAGGAGACGACAAGAAAATGGACAATGCAGAGAACTGTACCCAAAACTATCGAAATTATGACAACTGTGATATGGAAGCAATCAAGGTTCTCACAAATGCACAACATTGGCAATAGTGGCATTATTGCCATTTGTGTGTTCCCATTCATTTGCAGTTTTCTTCTTTATGCTAATCATATTGCATTAGTAAATGCAACATTTGATATCACTGGGTATAAGAGGATTGCATTTTAAGGTTGGATACTTTGGTGATACTTTGTGAAAACGTCGAATGATAAAACCATTATAAGACAGTATATCAGCATTGGAGAAATCAAACCAAATACTGACAGAGAAAGGAAATGAAATAGATGCCATCAAGACTGAGAACAAGAAGTTGAGGAAGGACTGTGACCAAGTTCAATTAGAGAACATGAAACTGAGAGAACAACAAAAACGTCTTTCAACTGTGAACGTGCTTTACATCCTTAACTCTTTCGTTTAACCGAAACATCCCCGATCGACCTTTATTATTGCGTAGTAATTGCGTAGAGTAACTGCCATCGAACTGATGCATGTAAAATGGATTAATAAATATCTATTATTTGGACCTCACATAAGCGTTGAGTAAACAATATATCATGGTGTTCAGAAGAGGATACATCTAGGATCCATTAGACCTGAAAACAATCACTAAATG
>JBCAUG010719723.1:0-12650 GCA_038406175.1 Haplosyllis leylae | reverse complement strand
TGCGGTGTGGGGGTCGCCATCTTGTCGGGGTGTTTCCTGGTGCTCCCGGATATGTTGTTACATCATTGATTGATCCACTCACGGTTGATTGAACTGGGGGCTCGGGGACACACAGTGCTTGTTACATAAACCATCCATTTAATTAACCAAATTATGATTCCAGTTTTATCCATGCGCTAACAAGACAATTCCCCATACGCCAATCCTGGAAATTGTACAAACACTCTTGTTGTGTGAATTAATTATTCCTTTGTTGACGTATTGTAAACTCTTTCAAATATCCTGGCATACTCAGCACTCGAAGTGCGTGACAGCCGTCAAGCATCATCAATAAGATAATGGAGCGGCTATTTACTCACACATTACACTAATTTTACTGCATATTATTGTAATTGACAATTCCAGGAATTCGCACCAGAATCCAGACACCTTATCTGTTCCACTTCTCGGACAGCGTTTAATTTTCCAGGAGGGAGCTGATGAAGACGGTGCTATATAAATCTGCAACTCATCCACCGAAAGACTTTATCTACATCATTTCTTTTCAGTGAAAAGCCGTGTAAATCAGTAAGGATAGACGTGATTGGCGCATTTTTGCAGGCATTGGCCAGAGAATTATATCAAATTGCTTGAATTGAGTAGCTTCAAGAAAGTTTAACACTTGTGCAAAATACTGTAAAAAATTTGAAATATAATCCCAAAAAATAATAGAACTGCTATGTTTGTTTGGTTACGGAAAACTTGATTGTGATAAATTTTAACTAACAATCCAGCCACTATGGAAGTGAACAGCTCGCAGTCACTTGACGAATCTTTTGATCAGTTAGACGATAATATTTCTGCAATAATGAAGATTAAATTACAGGCCAGCACGTACACCATGTTCAAAATAGGTATGTATTCATGTTGTTTTAATTCAAGAAAAATAAAGAAGAAAGTAAATGTAGAAAGGTTACGTTTCTTTTATTTCTAATACTTACTTCCAATGATAATCTTCGTGGTTGAAATTTTTGGCAAAGAGAAGAAACCCCAGATTTTTTTAGTCAGTGCTTGCACCAAACCCTCACGTTCATAGGCGCACAAAAATTGTCATCAATATTGCCATTAATGGAAATAATGTAGTTTTTCACAATAAGCATTTCTGACAGACCTGTCACATCTGACAGATCTTTAAATGGATTTCTACTCCTTGCTGTTGTTGTTTGTATTAATTATTTGACAATGTACCCACAATTTATCATAAATATTAAATAACCCTTACATTTAATTTTTAAGTTATAATTATTCTTAAAAAATACATTTTATTGCTGTCAGATCTGACAGATCTGTCAGATTTGCCTATCGTGAAAAACCCGTGTGCATTTCTAATATGTGCAACTATGTACACAATATGATGTTAGTAAATGGGAAATTGGGTGTCAATCAGTAACCTGGCAGAATAGCTCTGGTTAATGGTACAGCTAAATTGAAGTTAGCATTATTAACATTCCTGTATTGTGCAGAGATCAATTATATTTTGCTATTTAATAAACTGCTTAGACTAACAAAATTGTTTTTCGTTGAAATTTGTATCGGCAGCTGAAAAACTCCAATGGTGTTTTTGTTCGTATTTCAGGTGATTTTATCAACAAGACGTATTTTCCTGTTCTTGTTCCGATTGGTCTCATTGGCAACATTCTCTCCTTTTTGGTAGGTACCCTGAATTTACACATTTTAATTAAAACTCAAAAATATGACGTCATGAACGCAGTCCACATACTCGTGACGTTGCAAAATGACATAGCTTTCTGTAAAAAAAATTCCGATCAATGACTGCAGCCTCAAGTAGGCCAACTTCTCCTATGAATGCCAAGACATTCTCCCCAAACCTTGCTGGCATGGCAAATCAATCACTAAGCTGACTCTAAACGAGCCGGCAATAAAATTTGGATTGGCCAATATGCCTGGGTCCAAGGTTTCTTATGCGGGTTTCAATGGGTGGAAACGAATAATCACTGCCCTGCTATGTAATATGTTTAAAATTCTCCAAACATTAAACAAGTTCAGAACCTACAATACATGACAATATATGATACATTTTCAGGTTATGATTCAACCACACAACAGAAAAATGTCAATTTCCCTTTATATTTCTACATTGGCTGTTGCTGATACAATTCCTCTCATACTAGGTAAGTGCATACTGCCAGTAATAAGTAACATTCTTGCTTAAATTAAAGTCAAAGTTAGGTTTGTGTTTCTTATCATGCTGATTGGATTTTTCCTATTTTGAATTCAACACTAGTCTAATTAGATCAAACTATATTTACAATGGTAAAAGTTCTGTATTAGAACCTATGATCTATTGATCAGTGGTCAGGAAACATAAGACCACAGAGTCAACTGTGAGTAGAAGACACACAGAAGCTTTCAATAGACTTCAGTCGTGCTTGACTGATTCCAGTTGAATTAGACTAATTCATCTCATTTAACGAATCTAATACGAAATAGTGCCAACACAATTATATCTGGAAATATTGCTTATCGTTCAAAAAGAGTTCATTTGCTTACGATAAAGTAGCAAACAATAATAAAACCTAGCGATGGAATTTTTTGCACTAAATCCATCTCCATTCCAGTGTCTCTGCTGTTGTATGTTTCTGTTTCTTTCTGTCTGTGCTTGTCTCTTTGCCTGTGACTGTAGTATCTAGAAGTGTATTTCAACTCTATGCTTTTTTGTAGGTGTCAATTAGTTGATTATGTTTACAAATTTTAGCGCGCTTAAATAACCCGTAGTTGTAAAATGTAAAATTGTGATAATTCTTTAAAACTTTACTTTGTCTCTGTCATATCTGGCAGATTAGCTTTTTACGTAATATGTTTGGTTTTGGTGAATACTGGGTGTACCCGCTGGCCGATTTTCCTTATGATTCTATCGCTATAGTGAGCTAAAATTAGAGTTTATGTCAGATGATATCGTGACGTCACATCACCTAGCAACGCAGCAACTGCGATGTTAATATCAAGACTTTATTTTTAATATTTGTAGGATTTACTTCATATTTAAACAGTGTCCACGACATCGACATGCCTCCGAGTCAGTTCTGGTTCTGCACTTTAAACAACACTGTATTATTCGTCGCCACTAACACCAGTACAATGATACTAGTAAGCATGACATTCGACAGATTCTACAGCATCATCAGACCTCACAAAGCTGCTTCGTTTAATACGGTTAAAAGAGCTAAAATCACCACAGTTTCCATTGTTAGTTTCAGCGTTGTCTTTTATATTCCACATTTGTTTATAACGTCTAATCAGGGAAAAACCTGTGTCTTTTATGCAAACGGACTTAACTCAGTACTTAATCAATTTTATTATTGGGTTTCGTAAATTCACTTTGCTTTGCCATTTGTACTACTCCTAATTATGAATAGCGTTATTATTCACACTATAGCCCGCAGGTCACAACTAGCTGTCAGACAAAGTTCAGTCATGAACAGACAAGGTCAAGGTCAAAGTCAAGGTCAAAAGGACAAGCACGTGGAGACGCAGATTTACGTTATCCTGCTTCTGGTGACGTTCTCGTTTCTGATATTAACAACACCTGGTTCCCTGTTCATTTTATACTCGTGGTACATAGACTGCACCAAGTCCCCGAAATCCTTCGCACTCTTCTATCTCTTATCTAACGTCGGTCAGAAGACGTATTACACCAACTTCGGAATCAATTTCTTCCTTTACGTTATTTCTGGAGCAAAATTTAGAGCGGATTTAGTTCGTTTGTTCCGCAGAAGTAGGATACCCAGGACTGGGTTCAGCTCTGTGGAAATGAACACAAGTCTTTCAGCCATAGATTGAACTTACAAAAGTCCTTTCATTGGCCTGGTTTTCCTAAAAACTTCAGGGAAAATTGTGGAATATTATTGGTTCTTATTTCCAGGTTAGTTTCCTTAGTTTAACAGGATATTCTAAGTGTTGACACTTATTTTAACTGACTGTTATGGTCCAGGGATGTGCTTAAAGTACGGTAACCACTATTTGTTTCGGTCCGTTCACACCGGGTGAAAGCAAAAGCGACAAAATTGACGTTTTCCGCTTATCCTTTGTTCTTTCGCTCCCGCTTTTCCCGATGTGAATATGCCCTTACATATTTTTCATAAAAAAAATTGCGTTTGTGTTCTTACCGCCCGCGTACGCATTACGATGGATAGGTAATGTTTTCACAGGCGTTAGTCTGTGTTACCACGGGGAGGGGGGACCCCCAGCCCCCGGCCAGGTTTGGGGTACCCCCCTCCCCATGTCCCGACGGCATGCACAATTAGTGTTGAGGAAACCATAGCAAAGTGTTGATTGTTCAGTGTATTAAAATGATAGCTTTTAAAGGGGGAATGTCTACTCAAAAAGTCTGACACCTTCAAATCTTTTCACCAAAACCATTCTTTCCCCATAGTGCGAGTACTAAAAACTACTTTCAATCTAGTTTTTCGTTTTTAGTTTGCTGAATTTGTGAAATTATTATAAATATGGGTCTTCTTTTTAAACAAAGACAGGTATAAATTATGTACCTGTGTCAATTTGGAAATGCATACCTGTGCACAAAATCTTAATACACCAATATTTACTACTACTTGTATTACATATGTACAAATACTGGTAGCAAAATAATTTAACAAATTGAACAAATTTAAGATGCAATTGTTAACTCAAATGTTATGCATGCGCAGACTTAAAGTGATCCTTAAGATTGTCATCTGAAAGATCAGAACATGTTACAATTTTATTCCTACAAAGAAGTCACCATTTGCATGAATGCCAGTGGAGAATTTGTTTGTCACTATAAATATAAATTAGCCGCTATCTAAAAGAGAAACAACACATCGCACGGCCTTCAAATGCTTCAGTTTCACAGTCAACAAGATACTTTACTTTGATTTTATAGCATTTATTGTGAATTTTTCTCTATAATTATAGCGGATACTATTAACAGCATTGTACCATTTCTTCCCAATAAAATCACTGTACGGTAGAAGAGATCCAATTTCTTTTGTGTTGTTGTTATTGCTGGCTCGTTTAGAGTCAGCTTAGTAATAGTTTTGGCGTGCTAAAAATGTGGGGAATGCCTTGGTACTTTTATAAGCGGGGCTACTTTAGGCTACCGTCATTAGTGGCAATTCGTTTACACAGTTATAATATCATAAAGCGAAAATGATGTCATTCTGAACAACGTTACCAACAAAGGTTTACAGTAGAGAAAAGCAAAATAAATTCTCTGTAAAACATATGGGAAAATTTGTCAAAATGAGCACATTCTTACATTTATTAAAGTATTTGAGGTAACATTTCAAAAGATGCCGAGCCGGAGTGGCCGAATGGTTTACAATGCTGTGCTTGCTGTACATGTGGTCGTGGGTTTGAGCCCCGAACCTCCACCAATGCTTGGGAACACATCCACAGGTATGTGGATAAAAAAGGCTTGGCTGCCATGCTGACCTCTATACAGCTGGTAGGTGAATCTGAGAACTTCACAAGTGAGAAAGCACACAATGTGATCCACTCTGGCTTTGAAACCCAGGGCAGATGACACCAGAAGTCCAAAACAGGGGTATCAGTGGCCCCATGAAAGGGACTTATGTCCCCAAAAATTTTTTTAAAAAAAGATTCAAACAAAAATAAATATTCACACCATGTGAAAAGGATTCAACTAAGTTTGATGTAATTAGTCTATGATTTGTTTAAGAATCTTGACAAAACTGATGAATAGATTCGAGTTTTTAACAAATAAACAAATCTGCCCGATTTGGCAAATTTAATGGATATTTGCAATGTGCAATTGTTAAGAGTTATCAAACATCAAATTACACAAATAAAAGTTATTTAAGGTGATCAACATTTGCTTCAACTTGTACACTTCAATAAAATTTTTGTTAGTTCATTTCAGATCTGCCACATCTGACAAATTTCTTACTCACGAAAAACCCGAATATATGTCTAAACGCTTTAATGTCGCGACAAAGGCACTTTACCTGGAATCAATATTAATTAACAAAACCATTACAAACTACATCTAAGATTTAAAGTTTGGATAATACAACAGAAAGTTTCTGTTATCAATGAAATGACTTTAAGAGGCTGTAGATAACAGCTTTTGTTGCAAAATAAAGGGATGTAGTCGCTTATTTTGTCATTGTTTAAAAGAATACACCGTGCACAAGTAAAACCGCCTTTGTTTGACAATAGCATTTGAACATAAGCCATGTAGTTGCTGAAATTGTAAGAATTCTGCAGTACAATAAAAAAAACTTAAATAGCAGAGAAATACGACAATGCAATAGTTAAAAATTTGATACTCGTGACCATTTGCGTACTTGTTTGATAATACAAAGCCACCGAGGATGATAATTCACATTGCAGGAAGTTTAGTAAATTCAGGTTTAATGTAGCAGTACAAAAAGTTATCATTGGTGGCCTAGGAGAAATTAGAATTTGAAGTGTCCATATACAACTTATATTTGTATCTAGCAATTTGTATCGAATAATCATATTTTATTAAGGAGATCCTAATGACTGTTCCTATCTAAAAACGTTTACATGGAAAATACCTGAATAAGGTAAAAATATTTCTTTGCTCGCGAACACAATTTCCAGATTATTCCAGACCTGGAACAAGTTAAATGGAAACAAAATAGCAATTCAACACGGAAATCACAGTAATGGATTTTCAGAATCAAACTTTTGACGAAAATTCTACGGACGTTATGTCGCACGCGAAATCCTTCACAATGTACATAATAGGTAAGTGTAATCAATCGTTTATTCCGGTTAATCCAGTTAATCTTAAGAAAAACATTTAAGTCTAAAGTCTTATTGTAAATGTTTAGCAGGAAGTTGCTGATCAAATGGATTCCGATCCAAATTTAGATTTCTCAACGGTACACAGAATTAGAAAGGGTATCACTTATGCTATCTATTCATGGAACTGAAATCGTCTCTTCCTGGTCTCCCTGGTTACGTTGTAACAGGGAAGGGTGTGTTTACTCTCTTGTGAGTGATTTTATTTACAAGGGAGGAGCTGATCCACATGGTGGATCGTTCCCCTCCCAAACAGATTAATTGACCCTACCCCTCCCCTTGGTCAAGATGACCCTAGCCCTCATCGCCCCGACACGGTGAGTGTGACCCTATCCCCTACCCAAAAGGATCAGAAGAAGGACTAGTAGAAAAGACCAAGCAGGAACAATGGTCCTTCCCCAGCTAGACCTGGTCTAGCATGATCAGCAAGTCTAGGATGGTCAGCTGTGTTCATAATGTTAATTGGAGTATGTCTTGTTTTATATTCTCTCACTGCTGTGCAACGAAGTTTTTGATTGGCTGTTACCTGTTGTGGATCTTCTTATTCATCACTCTCATGGTGAATAAGCGGTGGTGAATAACTTTTTGATCTCCATCTTGGATTTTGTTCTTGTTTACATTTTGGCTAAAACTTCAAAATTCGGTCTTTTTGGCTAATTTCTGAGAGAATATATCAAAAACACAATGTCTTCTCATGGTGAATAAGAAAATTAACCACTCAGATTTTGTATTATTCACCACTCCCTATGGTCGTGGTGAATAACAAATCTTCGTGGTAAATTTTCTTATTCACCACTGGAAGCCATTGTGAATTTGTATAGTATCTTTTCAGGAGATGTCGTAAACAAAGTTTATTTCCCGATTCTTGTTCCTGTTGGTATTGCGGGAAACTTACTCTCATTTCTAGTGAGTATTGCCTGGGAGAAGCATTTGTGAACAAGCAGCCATGTTCGGTTATTAAAACAAGACACTTATTGTGGCAATAGCAATATGTTTTTAATATTTCTGCAGGAAGTTCAGTAAACGGTTAATTTAATCCAAACAAATGAATGTAGATCAAGGTAAACTTTTCAGGTAATGCTGCAGAAACACAATCGGCACATGTCTTTTTCTCTGTATATTTCCGCTTTAGCTGTAACGGATAGCATTGCTTTATCAATTGGTTAGTTTTTAAATTCAACTTAGTATGTATAATACATTAAGGAAATCAGAGAAACGATTAATTGAGTTTTTCCATAATGTTTTCAGTGAATTCAATCAATTCATTGAATTTGATTCACAGTGATGTGTCTATGAAATAAGCAGGCCACCATAAAATAGAATACAAGTTTTTCTCCATAAATAGGCCGAAATTGTGACATATATTTACAAATAATAGGTTGTATTTAATGTGCCCAAAAATAAAATTCTGGTACAAATTTGATACGTTGGCAGTGAAGAGTAGTGCTCATTAGGCATTTTAAGTGAATTGGAAAGAAATCCAAGAATTCTTTGATATTTCTCTATTGGATTACTGCCCAAAGAAACACACTTTCACCTTCTGCATTGTAAATTTGTTAACTTGTTGCTTCTGACACATGCAGAAAGAGTGCTTGTCAACATTTGCCAACCAAATGACTCAATATTATGCTTCCTAATTTTATTCTTTCAGGACTTGCAACTTATTTGAAAAGCGTACATGAAATATATTTTCCACCCAATCAGCATTGGTTTTGCGCCATTGCCACAGCAGTACTATGGACAGCTACCATGAGTAGTACTC
Organism: Haplosyllis leylae; assembly: GCA_038406175.1. Lineage (NCBI taxonomy): Eukaryota > Metazoa > Annelida > Polychaeta > Phyllodocida > Syllidae > Haplosyllis > Haplosyllis leylae. Next base: position 4,057 of record JBCAUG010719723.1, on the reverse strand, counting down.
TCTTCATACTCAGCATGACGTTTGGCTGATTCTACAGTATCATCAGACCTCACAAAGCTGCTTCATTCAACACCATTAAAAGAGCCAAAATAACTATTGTATTCGTTGTCATAATCAGCATTTTATACAACATTCCTTTCTTGTTCACCGTAACAAATATGGGACCAAATTGTGTAGCAGAAAGAAGTGAAATATGGCAGATAGTTTATCATTGGCTGAATTATGTGGTGCAGTTTATTATTCCGTTTGTTTCTTTATTGTGGATGAATAGTATTATCATTCATACATTGAGAAAAAGATCCATGTTTATTATGAAAAAGGAAATGACGTCAAATCAAGGTCAAGGTCAAGGTCAAAGCTCTAAAATGAAAATGTCTGAAAAACAGACCTACGCCATATTGCTTCTGGTAGTCTTTAGTTTCTTAATTTTAATCACACCTCGTTATATCTTCTTGTTGTACAGCACCTTTGTAGATGCTACCAAAAGTCCCAAATCTTATGCTGGATTTTATTTATTTTATAATATTATGCACAAAATGTTTTACACAAATAATGGCATTAATTTCTTTCTTTATGTCATATCTGGTAGAAAGTTTAGAATGAAGTGTTACATTTGCTGAGATGTAAAAAGAATCAGCATGTTATTTCAAACAACAGTACAGAACTTAGTACCAATCTCTCTACAGCTGAAGGCACATTTGAAGAAAAATTTTGACTTACAAAATATTTGTAGATCCTATATCCCATTTGTCATTATCTGAAAGGGAAAATTTGCCTATTAAAATGAATGGGAACTCATATTTTAATCAAACTACTTTCCTCTTTCCTAAGTTCTAGTCCCTCCCATGCCCGTAACTGTACAAGATCAAAAGACTCAGCAGCAATGCTGGCTGTCATGATTAATCTGTGGAGTCCAGGTGACAAAATGTGAAAGTGAGGCATCTACCCTGGATTTCAAACTCAAGGCAGATTTAAGTCCTCACATTGTTTTGACTGCCAAACAACAAATAATCAGACAAAGACATTTGAAAGAAACCACTTTGTTACAAATTTCACTCTTCCAAAAGGATGTGAGAGTAAAAAGGCAAACCATTATGTGACCAAACATTATTCTGTACTGATATTGATAAATTCAATTGAATTAAGCAGTACTGCTATCCAGTTATCATGGGTTCTAATTTATCATAACCTGCAATTGGTGACTCGAAGAGGCACCTTATTGATGGAAAAGGGGTTGTTGCAATACTATTTTGGGAATTTTTCCACTCAAGATGAAAGACACTATTTTCACGTGGAGGGGAGCATGCGAGATGAGATTGAACCCATGTTAGGTGAGATTTTAATGAACCTTGGAAACAGAACTTGGAAGGGGGAGATTGAAACGAACATCAAAAAACTTGAAAGGGTGGAGGGGGTATTAGTCTTGCACAAGTTTAGACATGCACAAGTCTGGTAATGAATTAAGTTTAGACTTGCACAAGTCAGATAATGAATTTATTTAGACTTGTACAAGTCTGGTAACAAATTAAGTATAGACTTGCACAAGTCTGGTAATGAATTAAGTTTAGACTTGCACAGGTCTGGTAATGAATTTATTAAGACTTGCATAAATCTTGTAATGAATTAGGTTTAGACTTGCACATTAACGAGTCACCAAAGTAGAATTTTTCACTCCTTGATTTTTAATAAGTATCAGTGTCAGCTTGAAATCTAGATTCCAGTCAGAAAAGTTGATAATTTCTGAGGTCGAGAAAGTCGAATATTGTGCTGTGAAATTGACCTACATGTTTTCGTCTTACTTATAGTGATTTCTTGTAATGATATTTAGAGTATAGAGTATTAGAAGTTCCTTTCTTCAAATGTGTCTTTAGAATCACAGTCACCACATTAGGTCACTTCATCCATGGTAAAATGTTCAAAGAAACGGAATATGTTTTAGGTCAAATCTTGTGAGAAGTTCTAAAATAAAGCCTTGTTTACATGTAGCGTCTTGTATGCGTTTTCGTCAAACGTCATGAATCTTTAGATCCATGGCAACCAGTAATAGTGTTTACACTTGATGTCTCAATTATCAAGAACCAGACGGCAAAGATCAAAAGAAAACGCAAACGCAAACGTTACATATAAACCAGCCTTAAAAATCTTTGTACAATCAATACTTATTAAAAAACCCATATAAAGCTTCTTAAGTTTCTTTGCATTGCTATAAAAGCTTTGATTATGTTTGGAAGCGGATTTAAGGTATATTCAAACGCCAAAACATAAGGGAGATTTTCATGCATACTATCAATTTTCAAATATTTTATTACTGAGGAATTCCCATATAAGAGGTTGTTTTATCTGGTATAAAGCATGCTTGAGCATTTCCTCTAAAATAATTCACACCTTTTCTGATAGTGTAAGGTGTTGCATCTGCTAAGCCACGCATGGTCACATTCGAATGCAGGCTCTGCCCTGAACCCCATATTGCATAGGAGTATTAATTGTACTTCCTCTTAAATCCGACAGTCAGTCCGATGTGTATAAATATATACATATATAAATAAATATCACAAATGAACAACATATATATATATATAAATTTCGCAATAGTGGCATTATTGCGGTTTGTGTGTTCCCTTAATTTTGCAATTTCCTTCTTTATTCTGATCATATTGTATTAGTAAATGATATTTGATATGACTTGGTATAAAAGTATTACATTTCATTGGATACTTCAGCGGTCCAGTAAATTTCACAAATGTCAATACTGGCATTCTTGTATTGAGGAGAGTTTGTGAAAACCTCGAATACATGGAATTGTAGGATATTTCAAAGGTGTGAATGAATCAGATGCTTTGTTCAAATGTTAAATCTGTGTAATTGCTTCATTAACTGGATGAGACTAAGTTTAATCACTTGTTTAATACGTTCAAAGAAACTAATCCTGAAATAAATTGCAATACTTTCATTGACAACGATCATTTGTAAGTTTTCCTTTTTTAGTTCTTCATTTGAATTTTCCCTTAATCATACAAAAACACATCTGAAACTACCCATTGTGTATCATAAACTATGTAATATACAAAGGGTTAAATAATTATGTTTATGCACTAATTAACCTGGTTGCTCAATGATTGTACAGTCTAGCAAGACTATGAGCTGACCATCTCTTGGAAAATTTAACAAACACCATATTGTGAACATTGTCACTATTACTAATTTATTTTCAATACTTGTTTCCCGTACAATGTAAAAACCGAGAGTAAATAAACTATTATTATTATTATTATCCAGGTCCAAAAAGTAACATCCTAGCCAACACATGTCTGCTTAGCTCAGTAAGCAAAGATCCAGAGGTCCTGAGTTTAATCCCAACTGAAGGCAATTTTTTTTCTGAATTTATTTAGCTCTTTCCCGTGTAAGCCTTTGTTGATAATATTGCTAATTTTGTATAATTAAGAGAAAACTCGATTTTCACATGACAAATGAGAACTTTATAAGCTATATTTATTTCGAGAATTTTTTAAAATGTTTGATATCTCTCATTGTTATTATTTCCCTTTCAGGTTTTTAACTGTAAGCACTAATAGAAATGTGCTATTTGTTGTAAATTAACGTGGTAATTTGTATAAAACACATTAATAATTGAGTTTTTCACGACAGGCGTTTCTGTCAGATTACCTGACAGATCTTTTTTGCAGGGAAGAGCAACAAAAATTCGTCAAAATTACACCCAGTGGGGTTTGAAACCAGGACCTCCAGATCCCGAGACTAATGCTCTATCCCTGAGCTAGGGAGGAATCTGTTGGGCAGGAGATTTCTGAAGCGAGCTTTGTTTCATGCCCTACTTGACATGTTGGACTTTGTTCATTTCTAGAATCAATAGAACATGACTTTATAAAGGCCATAAAGATTCAGGCTCGCAACTGAATCACCCTGAAGGAGGTTCAAGCGATTCGGACATTAGCGATATATAAATTTTTTCTGATTTCTATTGATCTTAATGGCCGGATGTTGTCAAAGCCTCACTTCCGAAATAGTTTCTAGATTTATCCATAAATATCTCTGCCATCTT
>JBCAUG010719712.1:0-12650 GCA_038406175.1 Haplosyllis leylae | reverse complement strand
CTTCCGATCTGGTAACAATAAAAACCAATAAAATCCAATAAATTGTAGAATATTTTACTTCATGAAAATTGGATGGAATCGGGTGTAGGGCTATATTCAAAAACTATATTCCACTTTTAATTTCTTTCAGAATAAGGTGATCGAGTATGAAAAGGAACTATCATCTCTTAAAGAAGAACTAAACACAGTAGAAGAAAATAAAAGAAAGATTATCGAAGAACAGGTGAATACATCAACCGTTTTTAAAAGTATACTGGTTTTGAAACATTGCTCAGTCCAATAAATGGTATAGTATTTTACTTTTTGAAAGCATGGGCGGAATCGGATGTACACCCCAGGACCCGATCGCCTGTGCAAAATAAAATGATTTTTTTGGGACACACTACATATCTAGCTTTTCATTTCTCTCAGAATAAGGAAATATCATCTCTAGAAGAACAACTTAACACAGCAGTGGAAAATGAGAGAAAGATTATGGAGGAAAAGGTATACTGCGTTATTCTAAATATATTGGTTTCGATCTTGTACTTTGTGTAAAATCTCACCTCAAATTGTTAATGAAGAACACTAATCCCTTGAAAAATAATTTTTAATTATTAGGAAAAGATAAAAATATTACATGAGGAAACCCTCAGTAAGCTGGAGGAAGAGATTAGAAAGTCAAAAAAGAGTAAAGCACTGAGTGTCAGTCATATTTTCCACGAAGAAACAACTGGTGTAAGTCTCTTTTGTCACAATTAGGACCAACATGTGATGTAATATTTTTCAATATTGATAAATCCATTTCGGCCAAATTCTGGCAGAATCCTCCTGTCATTGACGGTAAAGAGTAAAATAAAAAAATTGATCCCAGTGGGGATTGGACCTAGGACCTCTGGACCATCATGCTAATGCTCTACTGACTGAGCTATGTCAACATTTAATTGCCAGTGTGAATCACAGAGGCCATTATAAAGTAATATTCTATGGATTCCAAAATGTGAAGTGGTGCATGAAACAATGTTCGCTTCAGCAATCTCCTGTCCAACACATTACCAGCCAAACAAGTCAGCAGATCGTGGAGAGTGATGATCAAAAGGTCCATGATTCAATCTCCATTTTGGGGACTTTTTTATTTTGCTCTTCTCCTCCAATGCTGGCAGGATTCTGCCAGAATTGAGCAGAAATAGACGAATTATAGAAAAACAACATTATTTTCTAAAAGTGTCTTGCTTGTAGGAACAAATGGGAGCGAGTGCAAGAGGATTTTTTTCGGCTAAGACGAGGCGGATCAGTTGATTATGATGTTGGTGATTTGGACCTTGAGCAATTTGATGAATTCGTAAAGAAAAACTTCAAAAGTGCCTTGGGAAAAGAAAAAGAAAATCTGTAACAAACGTGTCGAAATAAAAAGACAACATAAATTCCATCGGTAAAATAATGCAGTTTTCAGTAAACATTTTGTACATATTCAAAATTGAAACATATCGGCCGAAGAGTTGAAATTTGTTTTTAGGTAAAGTGTTATCATAGGTTTTTGTTTGGGTTTGAAATCCATTAGACACTTATATTTAATTATCAAATAACTGTGAAATACACACCGTGTAAAGTTCGTAATGAGGTTCTTTATTCCAGTCAGATATAACTATTTACATAAACGTGTGAACGACACAAAACATTGAATTGGGATGTACAAGAAAGCCTCTGAACATTTACTCCCTACACTTTCCAAAATTCTTATTCAAGAACACAATGCAGATTTGCAATCTGAAGAGGCTAATTATTAATTTTCAGACCCTATTGGATCTTGTTTTGCGATTTTTTTGCACAAGCAAAGTGCCACATTTGAATATTTTAAATAATTTTTTTATAATGAAGTTTCCATGTAAATATAGGATATTGGAGTAACCAAATTGGTCATTTCTCAGTGAGAGCTGTATGTACACAAATTGCCTTATGGCTGTGTAGGTCCAAACTGTCAACACAGATTCTTAGAAACAATTTGCTTGCAATTATAATTTCACCTCAGTACAAGTAATCTCTGTTGACATGATTGACCTAGTTTAACATTTAAGTGTAGTCATAAAGTATGTCATTTAAGAACCTACATGGTCAATAATTAAATTTGTAGTCAGCTTAATTTGAAATTAGTAAACATACATTTTTCCCAGGGGCTACTTGTGTGTTGTGAGCTTTAGACTCATTGCCACATACACTGTCTTTTGTTTGATCTGGATAGTCTATTGTCTGATCACATCAGCGGATGCTATTTCATGCAGAATTTTCACTTTTAGCAGCTACTCCAGGGGTTAATTGAGCATGGATTACAAAGTAGGTTGACCTAGAAATTAATGAAGTAACTGCTCACTTAAATGTGTTCTTCCAAGAGTTGAAATATTTTAATTGGTGTGATCTGATACCTGACAGAAATGGGAGAATTGTCCTGCAAACTTGTCCCTTCAAGTCTTATGATGGCACAGGCTGGCCTTGTTTCACATACTCAGCTTAAGAGAGGACTTTTGACATTGATCATAGAATTCAGTCATTCAGGGCACAATGCAACACTACACATATTTCAGCACTCAAAGCAGTTGAAGTTGAAATTCAGAAAAAAGATTGTTTACTGTAAAATCCAATTGCAATATAAAAAGGTGCAAAACAAGAACAGATGCTAGGTTAGCATTTCCATGGGGCTTTGTCCTGGGAAAGCCATTTAATTAACCACTTAACTTGACCATTTAATTGTTGAATATAACAATGAAATAATCTAGATAAGGGGTCACTGGCAGCAAAGAGCTCTGCAGCATTGAACATAAAAAAAGAAACCAAATTTAGAGACTAATTAAACACATTGATCCAGTGAATGTGAATTAAGAAACTCAATTGGGTTTTTGCTGAACACCTACAGTACTGTACTATAGTAGATGCATGCTTAATACCATAATTTCTCATTCATATTTAATGGACTGCTTTCAAGTAACTGATTTGGCATGTTATTCAATTGCTTAATGATTATTAATAAAAAAATTTATTAATAAAATATTAATAAAACTTTTGGCAACAATGTCAATGCTGTGTGTTTGTGAGAAATTCGATGGACAACATTGTGTCATTTAGGGAAAGTTTGTATGAATAAATTAGGTGATCCAGCAATACATTACATACTGACTCCAGCTTTGAATAAGACACCGATCAAAGAAATTAAATATAAATTCGTCAATTGTGACGCCATCTTGTACACTCTTTTCGCTGATTTGATTGCGGAAAAACAATTGCAAAATTTAGAATGTCTCCATTGATAGCATATTTTTGTGATTAGAATTTGACAACGTGGTTCATTTCTTAAATCACCAAACAGTAGGTGGCATGGAAGTTATACGACAAGTGACATCTTCAGTATCGTTTTTGTTTTACAATAATCAGCTGATTTCACCAAGGAAAGGCTACCCAAGGGGTCAAAATGTGACGGCAGTTTCATCTTTTGAACCCACACAGCCACATCTCTTTCCATCAAAATGTCTCAGTTGCTCGGCGTGTAAAGAACATTACAGGAAGCCCTGGAAAGACATGTTTCAAGAAGTTCCTATTGCCGATGTGCACATAGCGACCAGTTATCAGCAAATCCAAAACGAATTTCTTCGCGATGACCAAGACCATGTGATCCAGTGAATAATTCAGATCTGTTCATTGACGATTTGTTATCTTATCTTTCTTCAGTACAACTGTGTAATTACTTTCATTGTCTCCACTCATGGAAAATAGTCATTTTAATTGTTCTGAATAAGAGAAGTATGATCAACTGAAGAAATGCAATGATTAACAACCAAATAGTGACTTAGTTCAGTTGGCAGAGCACTAGCGTGATGATCCAGAGGTTGTGGGTTCAAACCCTGCTGTGGCCATAGATCTAGATCCAAGCTGCAGCCATAGATCTGGATCTAATCCACAAACTTAGATCTACATCTAAGGTCATGGCTTAGATCTACATCTAATCCACGCAACACACACTGATGTCATTGAAGATTTTTATAGCACGCTCTGTAAGTGATCACTTGTCAATACACAAAGCAAAAGTCAGTCCCACTCAAGTTTTTCCTAATGAGATTCTGTAGAATTCTACAGAATTTACAATAAAAATTTGTAAAAGTGGGATTTCAACTCACTACCTCTTGCTTAAGAGTCAGGGACTCTAGCAGGGTACCACAGAGACACAGGTTACAGAGAACATTTGAATGAATCCCAATTCATGCTTCAGTGATTTACCACATTTTATAGAATTCTACAGAATGCGTCTTCATAAAGAAAAACTCGAATGAGATTGGTCTTGACAACAGCAAAACGATTAACCCAGAAATTAAGCAATTTAATTTCATGTGTTACTTACCAAACGTACAGCGTATTGCTGTAAGTAAGTAGTCCGATCATGTTGCTAAAACGATATCTTGTGATCCAGTTGTTGCAGGCTGGGTGATTAAGGGCGAATGGGAGCCTCGTGGTTTATTGTATGCCCCACAACAGCAGTTACTACTTGTTTGTGATGAAGGTAGAATAGTTGTTCCAGATGCAAAAGATGGGTGATCTCTTCAGAGTATTCCTCTGCCTGATTCAACCATGGAATTACCGATATCTTTGCACATGTACAATGGGAATATTATATATTATATTATATATTGTACATGACAAAACTGTTACCGGTGAAAAAAGGTTAGCATTTCTCCTGTTGAGTAGAGTAGAGAAACAATTGACACATACTGTTTTTAATCAATACGTTGGTTATTATCAGGTGGATACTTGAACTTATCAAATACTTTGAATCTAATTCGACATAGCGGAGTATGTTGTGCGTCTTTCTTCAGAAAGTAACTTGTTGAACATTTTTGAGAACCGAAAACTAATCGTTTTTACCTTCATTTGTCAAATGGATTGAAATACCCATTCAATGCATAATAATGCACCGAACTTTGTTCCTTATCTTGCAGAGCATTAGAATGGATAGTTCAATAGACTTATTTGACAAATTCGAGTTTTTCACAATAAGATCAAATTTCACATTTTAAGACAGAATTTACATCAGAAATACTTTAATGATTTTTCAAATGTGAAATGGTTAAAGGTCTGATAAGTAGCACAGGCCTCTGTGGCCTATCTGGATAAACATTCAACCTTACATCATATGATGGTCAGTGTTGTGAGTTCAAATCCCACTGGAGGCAACTTTTGGAAATGTTTTTGAACTTCTTCATGCAATTTCAGACTTAAAATGTAAATGTGATCTTGTCATGAAAAACTCGATTTAGCAAGTTAACTAGCCCAGTTTTAATGAGTGCATTATCTCTTATAATAAGTTTAATTTCTATAAATATTCATTATTTCCTCTAGCTTGTAAATCTAACCTACTACATAAGATACAAAGCAAATTGGGAATAAATGAGTTGGCTTTGCCTTCTCCAGTGTGTTCTAGTGAGAAAATCTAAGATACGATTTGCTCAGATTAGTCAAATTTAATGTTGCTTGCAGTGCTGAAAATTTTCTATGAAAATAAATTCCTCCATATGAAAAACCACATGATGTAAATTTTGGAGATTTGTCATTTACATTCAGCTGAAGTCATTTTTACAGTATTCCTCCATATAGTAATACAGAAACATAATATATTCAGACCTACAAATGCGAAAGTCTGCAAAAGATTTTGCATAAATACTTAAAACTCTAAACATATATCTTCTAATTGGTACTTGAGATTTTATTTATGATATCTTCAGCTTGGTCCTTCAACAGTTCTTGAAACCAATTGACATTTGCGCGCACCATCTTCAGTCAGGGTCAGATCAAATATATGTTCAGGTTGGAACTAATTATATACGTTCTATTGTTTATTTATTTTTGGTCAGATCTCTAAGAATTGATAATCGCAATAGTTTCAATTCTATTACACTTACTTGAAAATGAGTTGTTACGAAAAGATCACAACAAAAAAACGGGATCAAAATATTTGGTCCATAATGTTCTTGGCATGCTTGAGTTTTCCCTCATTGCGCCTTCAATTACTCTATACTGACTATAATATCGGCACAATAAAATTCATACTTTAAAATAAACTGATGATTGATAAGTTCTTTTATTAAAACATTTGGTGAACTTTTTATTTGTTCAAAGTAAAATTATCTTTAAAAAGAATTCGATTTTAAAGTATTTTACAGATAGATCCAACAAATCAAGTATAATGTAAAAAACATGGTTATAGAGGTAAGATTTAATTGCAAAGTGTAAATACGTAAAAACAAAATTCTTGAATACAAGATGTCATTCGAACTTAAGCCATCAAAACCTTAAATTGCAATTCCCTTGAATAATATATAGATGGAGAAATGTTGTCATAAATTTACACAGTAACATGTTTGTAACTTTGACAACATTCTTTTGAGTCAAATACTTTTTTTTCCCTAAGGGAAAAGAATGAAATCTTTGCCCCTTTGCTGGACACATCTAACAGAGCCACCCTATTACCCAGGATGCACAGTTGTTTGATTTCACCCCAGTCACCTGATAGATCTATTGTTTGTCTATGTGATCCGGATGTCGGGTCCAGAACCAAAACTCGACTGTTCTCGCCATCAGCAACTAGAGCTAGCTGTTGATGAGGTAAATAAAGTAAATCATGGGGATCAATTTTTCTGCCGTCTACAATACCTTCTAATGTCCACATAATTTCCTTACTATCGCAGGAAACACCATACACTGTCATTCCGTCACTAATAATAATGACCCTGTGAGGGTCAGGGACATAGCACAGATCGCGGTACAAATTCGACTTAATTTCAGTATGAATACCATCAACTGCTTTAAAGGGCTTGGTGGATGTCTTGAGTTCAATTATTTCTCCCCCTCTGGATTGAACATAGAGCCGGTCAAATTCACCCTGACACATGCGATACACTTGAACTTCATCAAAAACTTGTCTAACTTCATACTCGATCTCATCTGATGGATCTGAACTTCCCACGCCTATCGGTTTAGTAAGGTTCATAAGCTTAATACCCCGGCACTTAGCACAGCACAAAGCTAAATGTTCTTTTCCTTTTATTAATAAATTAAGCAGATGGACAGCATGCTTACATGGTGATTTTATACGTCTCTCCTTCAGTCCTTCTTCCCCTAAAGTTAACAGGAACAAAGACCATGGACCATTGACAACCTTCTTTTGACTCACAACTATCTGCCCAGTCTCCTTGAGGAAGACGAAACTCAAACACCACTCCATGAACACACTTTCTTCTTGCAGGGGATCTAATTCAATATCTGTAAGCGTCTGAAAGAATTTATTAACAAATTACAGGATCTACACATTACAATGCAATCTGTAATACAACGGTAGAGTGGTATATAAGAAAATTTGTCTTAGAAGATGATAAAAGTGGCCACCTTCCGTGGAAGCAAGGTAAAAAATTTCGAGAAAATCAGGCAGTTCCTGAACTTGACATTCTCAAATGCTAAGACATAAATCTGAACAATAATATTGTACAGATTAAGTGCAGTGGAAATGTGAATGATGAAAATTATTTTTGGAGGCATAAACTGGACAGATCCATTTGCGTCACTTACTCTGGCTGGGTTTAGCTGTTCTGCGACAGCTTCCTCTTCTTCCTCTCCTTCTTCTTCTTCTTCAATTTTGCTCAAATAATCCTTCTTCATTACCTTAAAGTTGCAGTCGAAATGTATGTAGCAGATAAATTGACAACATAGATCTACTACAATTTTTTTGTTTTTGTTTTGCATTTACCAAGATTTTAGAAAATACAAGAAAGTCCTCCTGCGTGAACGCAAGAGGCATACCGACCGCGGCGTAGCAAGTCCTAGGGGGGAGGGGTACTCAGCCATAGTACATCCCCCCAGCTGGGGCTGAGTACCCCCCCCAGCTAGGACTGAGTACCCCCCCCCTCCCCGGCTGGGACTGAGTAACCCCCCCCCCCGTGGACAGACAGACACCTGTAAAAACAGTACTTCCTCTCGTACTACGTACGCGGTCGGCAAAAATTAGATTTACTACCGTATCAACGTATGGAGTTATTTATTTGGATGTGGAGTTTCAAACGAGGTTTTCATAAATAACACAACATGACAATGTTGACATATCTGACATATCTGTCAATTTCGTGCTTCAATCTGCAAGAGATTATCAGTTGTGTGGAGGACACATCAACTTTTAAAGATGAATTAAAAATTGTAATACTAAAGACTATTTCTTCAAAAATTTTAATGACTATGATAAACCAAATAGGTAGTTGATGGACATGTCAATTTTGTGTTGTGTTTATTGTAAGGTGCACGTTAGGCGTACCTCCAGTGGGTAAAAGAGAGTAACTCTTAGTCATGGGAAAGTGCATTTATTCTACTCTGGCCCTACGAGCGGTGCACTCTATATATACATACACCCCAGACAGCTATAGGCTGGTCCGGTCTGGCTCTAGGGTGTGGGCAGAGCCCTCCCTGTGCGTGCTTAGGCACGTGTCGTGCCCTGCATTATGTAGAAAAAAGTCGAATGCATACTTTTAGTACGGCATTGCATCGCCAGTCATTAACCCATGAGGTCTGCTGCATGCTGATAAACAATAATGTATTGATGTGAGTTATACCTTTTCTTCCCCTTGGGTCTGAGCTCCATGTTGCTCTTCTACTGTCTCTTCAGGTATCTCTGCATTAACCTTTCAAATAACAATTATTAAAAGCCTAGCAAGTCTTGACTTTTAAATGTATCCATTTCTTTCGTCTTCCTTAACACTATTTGTGGTCACTTTTCTAACAAAACCAAATTGATTTTAAAAAAAACTTTATGTATCCCTTTTCATTCTCAGAACTTTTTGGGCAATATTGTAACTCATTCTAAACAAATTGTTATTAAATTAAGATTATGAGACCAAAGAACTATCTGATCTTTGAACTTGATGAAGGGTGTAACCGTTTTTGTGTTGTTTTCTTTTATTAACGTTCGGTCTAGTCACATAAATTACACAGGAAACTCAACGAAATATCAGGTAAGAATTTGACAGTAAGTTTATCATTTAGCATTGACAGATCCTTCGCCCCTCCCGAACCAAAATTTCTTCATTCTCATTCAGTTTTCGGGGAAAATTGGATAAATAGTATGTTAGAGCCCCATCCAGGGTTAGCACCCCCTCTGGGAAATCCTGGACCCGCGACTGTATAGTTTCAGTTTTCTATTTTTAAAGAAAATTTTACCAACTCACTGGAGTTGCTTGGTCCTCGGGTACGATCACTTCATTCTCATTTCCTTCCTTCTCTTCGTTTGCATTCAAAGCTGATGGCTGCTGCTCCTTTTCTAACCTTTTATTCTAAAGCAGAAGTTACAAGGGGAAATGAAGGAATCGTAAATGACCATTATGAACATTGAAAAAGAAGGCCATCTACCATTATCTGTAAGTACAATTAATGCAATTGCAATGGAGCTTGTTCAGGTATGACAGCCCAATGCTGTCATCAGTCACACATATACACTGAAAATTTGATTCCAAAAATAACATTACGTCTATGGGCCGATTTCCTGAACTGATTTCATATCAATAAGCATAAAAATATGACTAAAGTAGTTCATATTTTATGTATAATTACTTTGTTTACCTTATTCTTAGTTAGTATTTTAATTTTTTCTTCTAGTTTTCGGATTTTCTCCTCTTCAGCCCTTTTTAACTCCCCAATTTTCTTTTCCATCTCCTTATTCTTTTCTGAAATCTATGTACAAATTAGAAATATTTTTTTATAAATCAATAGATTCATTTTATATGAAAAAGATAATTTCAATGATCTGGGGGTAATTATTGGACATGACTGTTTATTCAAAACACTTACCGTTTGTGCTCTTGTCTGTTCCAGTTGTCTTTTCACGTCCTCAAGCCACTTCTCTTTTATTTTATCTATATTTGGCTGATTGCTGTTTACGTCATGGACCTGTTGGTGACAGTTAAAAACATCATTCTTTTGAGAACAATTAGCTTTTCCCAGTGAAAAAGCAATAGTGCTGTCACCTATTTTAAAGTGAATTTGTCAAAAGTTAAAATTTGATTCTCTGTGCAGTGAAAGCCCCTCACCATCTTCTGTTCGAGTTCATCTGCTCTCTTCTTCGCGGCTTCTTCAGCTTCCTCTGTGACTTTCAATTTATGATACAGACTTTGGTTTTCTTCTTCGTATTTAGTTACTTTTGCCTTGCAACATGAAGAACATTCAGCTAATTAAAGCCACTGAAATTCATTTAAAGCACTATAAGGACAATGTCTATTGTCTTTAGACGGATTTTAAAATAATTAATAAACACAGCCTTTGTCGACTCACAAACCTTTGGTCTCGAACACATTAATTCTGTGAATCAACAATCCCTAGGTTATTAAAATGCACAAAAGCACAACACTATTTGCCAACAAAACAACAGAAAACAAAAGTACCTGCTCTGTTTCTAGTTTCTCCGCTTCTACCAGTTTTATCTGTTCTATCTCTCTCTTTTTCTCCTCCTCAAACCTCTGCAGTTCAGTCCTGTATCTTGCCTAATAATAAAAATGTATTTATGCGAGAAAGGACATTAAAGAGAGATGGAGAATTGGAACTTCATTTTTCAGAAATAATTACTAATAATGATACTGAAATGTTGTTTGTATTATCACCCACTTTTTGTATTTCTAAATCCTTCTGGGCGACTGTCAGACTTTCCTGAGAGTGTTGCAATGTCTCCTTCAACTGAACTACCTTTCGCTCCTAGTCCAAGATAAAATCACATTGTTGGTCAACATTTAACAAAAAAAAATCTTTCGATAAAAGTGTAAAATAATATTATGGCTTGCATACCTTGTCAGTACTTATCACTTTCAAGAATCGGACCTCCTCTTTCATCTGGGCAAATTCTCGAGCATGCTGTTTCGACCAAAGAGTAAAATATGTGGTCAATAGATATCTTTTACTTTCAAAATATATCCCATTGACTGTCATTTGTGACTCATAAAGTTACAGAAATAGTTTAATTGCATTAAAAATTGTAAATCTGCGGGTTTAAATTGTTTATTATTGGCACGTTTGGTGGTTTGGATAGTGGCTGTTAATGAGGTATTTTATATTTTGGAAGGTGGCCGAGTATTTTCATTAAGGCTGCCAGGTATTTGTAATCCAAACAACAATGTCTAAATACTACAAGCTCACCAAACACCAATGTTGTCAAATGCACGGTATTTAGCATTGGTGAATATGTGTGTAATTCTTACACTGCTTGTCTATTTTCCAATGAAATATAAACTCAAGTGTGTCTAAAGTAGACATGTGATTACAAGACCAAAATTAATTAAAGTACTGATTGCCATGATGAAGTAGCAAGAATAGCAGAAGATCATACCACATGGAAATGTGATAGGTCCAAATCATGTCTCAGACCGTCTTTGTACCTCACCTGTAAGGACATAAGTGCATTCAATTTACATTAATCTTCATAAGAAGACAACAATTAATCATTCTACATAGTAATGGCAGTCAAAATGTCTATGACAGAATTCACTGTTTAAATAGATAGATTTTGCCGATATTACTGATATGTTTTCCAATGGATGGCTTATTCGTTACAGCTTCAATTCGCTTGGGTTTGAGTCGTTTCTTTAAAAATGTAAAGAGAAGAAACCAACCGAAGTTTCAGGCTGAAGAATTTCATATAACTGCTGTTGGGTAATGATTCCACTTTGCCTTATCACCTCTGTAAGTTTCTGGAATTATAAAAATAAATTCAAGGGGATTTTGTCTTTGATGGATTTATATGGCAAGCTATAATTTTTTTTTCACTGACCTCTTTTGTGTTATCATTGGCCGAACTTCTCCATCGATGTAAGATTTCTTGGGAGAGCATCTCTCTGTTATTGCTCCAAACATCAGACATGTTTGAGACAGTAGAATATGGAATCCCGAGTTTCGATGATGCTAGAGACACCATGTCTCTTGAAGAAACATTGTGTGCCAGCTTACATATTTGTTCATCTGATGGAGCAGACTTTTTCTGCGAAAGATTACTAAAATCCTTTACTTGTTACTTCAAATTTAGACTGCGCATTTGACAGTCAATTCTTTAACAGACTTTATGTGACTCTTTGACACAAATGGGAAATTTTCTTACCTGCACTTTATTTTTTACCATGTCACAAATGTGCTGGACAGAATTTCTCGAGTACCCTGCTATAAGGTACTGGGCAAATGTCTGTAAGTAATCGGAACCGCAGTCTTCACCATCGCAAACTCTAGTGAAAGGAAATAATTGATGATTGACTTTTTTAAAATGTGGCGGCAAAAACATATGTCATAATGTCAAAATTGTCAAAAAGATGTCAGATGTCAAAAAGGTATATTGCTTCTAAATTTGACAAACATTTCCAATGAAAAGTGTCCTAAATTGTTGGGTGATGAATTGCCACGCACCATACACACCTAAACCACCTGAAGATAGAGGATGACTTATGGCCAGTCATGAGATTTAATAGAAAATCAACAAAGGATTCTCTTGTATGAGAGCTCTAGTATGAGAGCATGATAAACAGTTATTCAGAAATAATTCAGTAATAATTGGTGGCTCGCTAGAGTCACCTTAGTGGTTGATTGATGGTTTTTGCCCCGAAATTTTGGGCCCATGGTGGGGA
>JBCAUG010719701.1:0-12650 GCA_038406175.1 Haplosyllis leylae | reverse complement strand
CAAAAGAACAAATAAAACCCTTCATTTTCTCATATTAGGAAAAGGAACATTGTATTTGTCAAAATGGCCAGAATCTAGGGATATTTTGTAATGTATCCACACAAATGTACATTAGGAAATTTAAAGAAACAGTACCAGGAAAAGTGGGAGAATGCATATTTGACAGTTAAAAATGCAAGAGCTTCCAGGGCCCTAAGGTGGGCCCTAGACCCCGGCCAGTATTGACTCGCTTTGCTCACCCGACTCCGCTTTGCTACGTCGGCAAAATTTCGGGAAAAAATGTTTGGCCCCCCCTGACCCTATCCTGGATCCGCTACTGATGAAACAGGCATAAGATAGGGAGAGGTAAATTTCATAAGATTTCAAAATTCCATAGCTTCTAACAAAAAATTTATCTCGTCCGTCGGACAACAATAGAATAAAGGTAACGTAAAACCAGAGACTAAGTATCAGTTTGCTGTGAATTGAATTTTACGCCGAGTTTCATTACATTAAGAGTCACTGGGAAAGTATTTGATCTTTACAAAATGAATAATTTTCAAGTCTTGGCCTGAACTACATCTTTCACATAACTGTATTGTCTTTCGACTTCAGTGTGACGTAACTTTGACGGCGCCCCTCTCCCACTTGAGTGCACATGGCCCACCTCATTGCCAACACTAAATGACCACCACTAACCTCATTTGTTGGCTTCAATCTAATCTTGCTCCAATCACAGATACAATTGATCCCGGGTCGCTCCTTTATGGCATTTCAATATTTTTCCTGACCCATCACATTACATTCCCCATTTCGCAATTTTTGCCATTTCACCCATGTAAAACGTCCCGAAATTGAATCGGGGCCTCGGTCTCCTATTTGGAGAAATGAAGGTAAATCAAAGTTCGATAGTGACTTTTGCCGCACAAGCCGACAGAGAGTATGAGAGAGGACCTCGGGAAAACGAGATTCTACGGGCCCAGCGTGGTGGGAATGAGAAATGACGTCGGAAATGTACGCCAGCAATTCGCCTTGCACAAAGATTTCTCCTGCTAAAGCGATTAGTGCTCTCTTTCGGAAAAATGCTTTCCTGAGATTTGTAAATTCAATAAACATAGCGTTGGTCTCTTATCAGGTCCGTACAAGCCGGAGGTTTAGCATACACAATGAGGTGTCCGACTCCATGGACATTCCGTGCACGCCCTTTCGCTTTCTCAGTCATTCGCTAGCACTTTGGGCGACTTCTGATGAGTTGTAAAAACAGAAATGATAAAAACTTTGCACTGGTTGTGTTTTTCCCGAGAACAAAATACTCGTTTAGAGTCAGCTTAGTGATTGATTTGGGATGCCCGCAAGATTTTGGGACCTATGATGAGTACACCTACTTCAGGTTGCAGTCATTGGGGGGAAAATGTCACTAGAACATGTAGAACGTCATCATAGGTGAGGTTACATCATATCACCTAGTTAGCCTGTTGTTACTTTCACGACTGAATACTTTGAAAATATTTATGAATATTCTTATTTCAGAATTCTGTGCGGTCCAGTCAATCATTTCTGGTAACATTCACAGCTTACCACTTCAGTATCAACATTAACGTCCCAAGTCATGGAAATTCTCAGCCTTTCTTTCCAAAACTATATTTATGGATCCCTGGTACACACGGTATTGGGATGACTGCTGCATTTTAGTCATTAGGATAAAGTGCTAAGCCCAGCTTAGCAGAAATGACTTGCTCGGGAAGATTGTAGGAAGTGTGAAGCATCATGAATAGAACACAAACTCTCTCTTTATGGTCCAGTTATGTCCAGTTATGGCCACACAGGTCCTCAGCTGATTTTTATATCTAACTGACCACTCTTTATAGTGGATTGAGTTTTAGGCTGATTGGTTTTTGGAGTAAGAACGGTTCAATAACTGCAGTTTCTTTCACTCCGGACAATTGTGGCGAAATATCACTTTTTAAGTTTTTGATTAAGGGAAATATGTTTACATGTTTATATGTTCCACAGGAACATCATGACTCATTAATACTGAAGTTGAGCAAATGATAAAAAATGTATCAGTTTGATTCCTTTCTAGCCATCTTCTCCAATCACAGTTTTGGAAGCAATATGACCACACTTCTCACTACACCACCTCATGCAGGTCCAACAGAAACAATTTATCGGGTAAAACCCATTACTGAGTACTCACCAATTGTGGCATTCTGTCCCCACCGTTGCGCATGCGTGTGTTCTATCTTGGGGTTTGTCATGCCTGGAATCGTCTGGTGTGTGTACGCTGAAATACAAATACAAACATTTTGCTTACGATTAAAATTCATAAATAAAGCATTATGAAGAAAGAGAATTCATGTGACATAAATTTTGTAAAGTATGTGTTGCGCACAATAAAGTCTGTGTTTATATTTTCAGAATCACAATCCCACAAATGATATATCCTTTAGACTTACAACAGAATAAATACTGTAAACCTTTTTTGTGGAATAATGCTGCATAGATCTAATTGAAATACGCTTAAATTCCATTGTTTTATCTCCTTCTAGTTGGCTAGTTTCATTAGACTGGTTTCAGACATTTAAACCCACGGGATTTTTGATAGTGGACCTATGATGCAACTAACCAGGATATATTGAAACAGCTGCTGGGTTGGAAAGTATTCAAAGCTTTCATGTGTGAACTAAGTTTTTCTGCACAAAGGCAAGTCACAAAATACTGTTTTTAGAAAACTTGCTTTTGCACATTTCAGAAAGTTAAGTGTTATTCATATAATTGAAAGCAAGTAAAGGAAGATTTAACGTTGGTGCGAGTGATAAATTTTGCTTTTATGTTTGCATGTGTTCATGAGTTTTTGTGTGTTTCTTGAATTTTGTATGTTGTATGCGTGGATGAAAATGAACATACAGGCGTAAGCACTACTAAGTGTTGCTGATGGAAACATTAGGGATACGAATCCACTTTGTTTAGTGTCCAGAAGGGCAACATCACACAAATCAAGGACAAGGGTCCTGCACGGAATCGCAATCCGCCTGATTTACCGACATTGCGTGAACCCCCATGTTCCTCTATCAAACAAGGCCTTCCTGCCTGATTGAATTCTGATTTCCTTAAAAGCATGTAAGTGAGAAAATAATTGCACAAGGGTTGCTTCTCTTGTCTCAAAGCTGCGCCTCGCATGCTTGCATAACAACCAAGATAAGTGTCCCCGAACTTAGGTCTCAACAACATGAATTGTTTTGATCTTGGTCTTTTGGGTCTCTGCAAGTGCAGATGTACAATATAACATGCTACAATTCGGGATAAACTATTGAAAACATACTTTCTTGTAGCAAAGCCCTAATAGTTTAACATCATATCTGAAACAGACAGTTGGCAAGAGACCAAATACCCATGTAGGTTCATTTATAGCAAGCTCCTCTTTTGAAATTTATCTGAATAGACAATCTATGTATGAACAAACAAGATTTTGTTTTGTTTCTTCGGTTAGATGAACAAGAGAGGTCCGCCTTGAAGTCACCTCACGCATTTCGAGACTCGTCAGTCAACAATCAGATTTGAACCCAATCCCCGATCAGCTCCCACGAATTACCATCTCACTACCTTCATTCATATCAAGCCAACCCCGGGGCTGCTCAGGGGGGTGAACCCATGCAACAAGGGTCCAGTGAGGGAGGAAACCAGGCAGGAAGGGCACAGTTAAACAGGCCCCTGCTGGCTCATCTTGAGCCGTGGCCTGGGTCCTAATGTCCTTACAGAGCGCCGCTTAAGTAAGTTAGACCTTCTCTGTGGAACCATAAGGAGGCATCCAAACTCAGTCAGGAGGTACTAGGTACCAGGTTTGATGAGTTGGGGAAGGAAAAGGCCAGACACTAACAAATAATGTCTTCTGGTCATTTCTACTTAAAGCTTAAGTTACGGACTAAAAGAGGATTACACCGTCAACATTTGGTGTTGAATGCTTGAGGGGGAACAAACTGGATGTGGCATTCCCTCAAAGTGATTTGGTCACAATTTAAAACAACCCGGCTTGGATCCTAAAGATTTTAGCAACTCTAAGAAAAAGAACTCCTCTAATTGAAGCAATGCATTAAGTGTCATTGCGGAGACAAAGCGGTGGAGTCTGTTCGGACCTTTTGAGTAATGGAGTTTAGCCATAGGTAAACTGGTTCAGAGAGAGAGGGAGAGCAGGGGAAACGTTTGCTTGTGTACGTCTGACTTTCCAGATTTTCTGTCACAGATGAGCTTAATTTGTAAAGGCAGACAGACAGCTATAGTTTTACAATCAGATGTCTGCAGTACAAGGCCGATGGAAGTCAGTCTGTGTCGCATTTATCAGCTTTACCGGCAGCTCGAGCCGGGGATTCTCCGCACAAAAGGGGGCGAGTCATGGGGGGCTTACCGAGACATCACACGGCTCGGTGCACAAGCAATGACTTCTACTGTGGAGCTCAACTCATCAATGCCGTTTCCTGCTCTTATTCATGCCAGAAATTATGGAATTTATTCCCAAATCTTTAAAGCTGTTTATCAGGCTGTACAGATGCTTGGCTGTGTTGCAGCCTTTTGCCTGTCTGCACACTGTGTTAAGGGACATAAAAGGGCAGGTCATTGAGCAGAAGGAGCGATTACATGGTTGGTGGGGCATAGGATAGGGCGACCCCGGGAAGCCCTGTACAATCCCCCTGCCTCAGGAAGCTGCCCTGGCCCTAAAGGCTTTGGTACCAAGTCCCAGGAAACATCCTGGCCTTCTGCTCCCTCAGCCACCAGTGATACACTTCTCTAACCAGGAAACGGCCTGCTCACAATAGAGTTCCTGTTCATTGTTGGATCAGAACCATTGCATAGAGACACCACTCAATGTCCCCTTTCATACCCACTGCAGTCCCTTCTTCTGCAGGCAGGAAGTTCAGGCAGCCACTGATGTAGTTGGGAAACTTTCATTTTCCCACAGAAGGAAGTGACCCTTCTGTGATATAGGTATTTCACAAAGCCAAGCACTATTGGAAAGCCTTTAAGAACTTCTCTAGATTTCGGGTTTCCTCAGATTTATTTAAAAGCACTTAAAATGGATTTCTTATTGATTTCTGTTTGTGTGGATCACTTTGTGTTCAGTCTTCAATTCACATAATTGCCATGACTTTGATTTAATTGATGTGTGGAAGTTGGTAATTATAAACATGGAGCACGCCTTTTATGCCGCTTTCCTTGCAGAAAAAGTGAAGTGGCTTTGGATTTCCCACACCTGGATACAAACGTCGATTCTCCTCTAAGAACCAATTTGTCAATTTTTATCAGTATAGGAAAAACATCTATTGAAGAAAACTATGATTTCAAATGTTAAAATTCCTAGTGTGAAAAATATCAATTTATGTGCAAAAATCGTATTCCTCAAACATAATTTTTGATACAACATTGAAAGTGAAAATGAACTCATTACAAGTTACATACAACTGAAATGTAACCAGTTTGAACTTTCAATAACTATTGTAATTAATTTCTAAGCTACATTGTCATTTAAAAGTGTTCAGTAATTTGGAGGTTGATTACATTGTCTGAGTGAATGAGTCTGCAGTTCAATATATAATGCTTGACTGGGCAGATTCACTGATAATAATGCTTGTATTTTGTGCCATTTCATACGCTCAGCTGATCATAGAATCAATGCCACTTGCCCACAGTAGTGTGAGACTTCATTAGCAAATATAACCATTTAACCCCTGGACCCCGAAGACAAAGCAACTTGATTTGCTTCAATCAGACATTTGCAAATCATCAATGGTGTTATTAGCATGTTTTGTAGTGTCATTTGCAGCCCCCTCTTTCCTGCATGTCTACTTCTAACAAAATGAGTCTGTGGATGATGAACCAGAATGGTCTGTTAGAAGCTATCCTACAAAATCATGAGACACCTTCGTCAAGAGTTCGAAGCCTGTGCCACATTGATTTATTAACATTCAACCCATGGCACTGTCAAAGAAATTCAGTAAATTTTTCTTTTTCCATTCAGCTGATCTTTTGACGGAAACCGAATGTTACTTTGACGAGTATATTTGTTGTCGAGATGGATTTTGGGTTCTGTGGGAAGAGTCTGATTCTTTCAAGGCATTCCTTGGCTCAATTGCCTACTGTTGTTGTGACTTTATAATACAGAGAAGGGACCAGAGAACTCACCTTGTGTTTCGGCTGTCGGTTGTGTGGCCCATGTCTTCCCGTAGGTGGGATCTAAAATAGAAATATATTAAAACATTAAAAAATGAAACAAAAGGATCCCACATGATTTACTTCAAACGGGTAGATTTGACGGTGGTTTCAGACCATTTGCTATTTTCAAATCAATTTTCACAACATTCAACCAAAGGCTGGAGATTTATGTCAAAATGTACTTGAAAACTTGCTTCGAATGTTGGTGCGAACTTCACCAGAACATAAAGTGACCATCCTGCGAAACGACTTCCTCTGATCTTCACCCACACTGCACAATATATCTGTCATGACCAGCAGGAAACAGCAAGTCCTCCTGCAGGAACAAGCGAAACCCCTCGACAACCAAACCAATACCACTTCACCCCGCTCTCCTCTGATCCTCATTATTTCCTTCATTATTTCCTAATTATGCGCAGGGACAAGTAGCAGCAGTCATCGCAAATCAGAGGAACTGCACAAAAGCAACCGGCAGATCTCAAGTACTCTCTGTCAATTCCTTTCTCTATGAGCAATTTTGGGGCCTGCTAATTTTTCGTGTATTGCGTGGATTTTTGCGGCATTCGCCAGAATCAAGCAATTTTGGAAATCTTTTTTTTTCTGGAATTGACAATATCCTTTAAAAGGTTACAAATCATTCCTATTTTGTTGGTTGTACTTGTATTTCATTTATTTGTCTTCAGGTTTAAAGTTTGGACATTTAAATTACACTTGCATTTTCTTCATTTGTTAGATCTTGTTGTTAGATGATATTAATATGAATAGAAGAGACTGGTATATGATGTGTGTCTTGTTCAAGAGAAGAATTGAACAATTCAGATTATTTGTTGAATCTTAGACTGAAATTGAAATTTTGAACAGGAACCTTTTCATGAAAGTCCAAAATATGCCAACACAAACGATACACTGAATTAGTAAGCAATACTTTAACGTCATTTTAATCGTGGAATAATTTCAAAGCTGCTGCATATCAGTCACCCCGTATATTGTATAATCTGAATTCCCCCGAGGGAAGGACAAACGAGGAGGGTCAGCTCCTGTATTGGAATCGTTATCCCGGGCCTCATGTACCTACTTGGTTATGCTTGGTTAGATAGACAAATCACTGCGGCGGTGATTACGTCGCGGGGGTACTTCCCCTGGGGTGAGAAGGCCACGAACACCCGGTATCTGCCGCTTCGGGGCCTCAGGAATCAGAGGCTGTTGGAGGCCCCTTGAGTTTACTGATCAGAAGCACCCCGGTACTCGAGGGAATCCGCGTTGCCTTTGATCCACGCTGTAGACAAGCATGTTTTACACAGATTTGGGTCTTTACGAAGGAATCTGAAAGTTGCGGATGTAAACCAAGTTGATCAAATGCGCAATGGTCTTTATTACCTCTGAAACGGCTAACTTGATATCATTTAGATTCATCTCATGTGAAACTACATTCATTGTTTCATATTGCACTTACACTAAGCTAAGTTTTAACAGCTTTAATCACCTTGTAGATTCAAAACGACATCAGTCTTAAACAAGGTACAACTACCAAGAAGCCTATTCACAGCAGTCTTCTCCTTTGGTTGTTCTTAGTGCTCTGGATCCGCATCCTGAAATCTCAGATGTCCCAGGATGCGGAGGATATTCACCCCGGTTGGAGGTAGGAAGGGCACTTCTTAAGCACCACCGAGCCCAGGATGGATGTTATCTCGGGGCTCCCTGGACTCGAGTCTCCGTCGCAATCAGTGACCAGCACCCGGTCCTCACTGCCCTCGGATATTCCTTTCTTCCTCCTACTTTCCTTTAGTCTTCATCTTTCTACTCGAGTGAATTTCCTCTAATAAATTACTATTGAATGAGCTGAGTGCTTCTCTAAGGACCCCCTGGTTTAATCCCCAAATGGGCTTCACTCTTTGGCAGATTATTAAGAAGCAGTTTGGGCATGTTAAAGACAGACTTTGGTCCCTGGCCTAGGAAGTCCTGCAATTACTTTATAATACCGGCGGTTTCCTTCTCCAGGCTCGGCTGCACTTCCCTTTCTACAGGAGGACAATGGGCTCAGATCTCTCTGTCAGACTGCTTAAATAACCATCTATCTAGATTTGGATGCCCCGCCGAGATTCAATCTTGATTTCTCTAAAAGCCTCTCACCGGGCGCACGTAATGAAGAAATAACTACACTCAGCACTTTTTAATGCTTTGCTATGCAGTTAAGAAGTTTACATGTCTCACGCTGATCCTCTGTCCAAACCGATACTTTACTCCCACTTAAAGCAAGCTCTCCCCCCAAAAAGGAAGACAATGGTATTTTGAAAGCTTTAAATTAAATCATCAAAACTTTATACTTTGTGAGATCTTGTTCGGCCAGACACATTATAAATCAGTACTTCAAGATACCTACATTATGAACAATGAGGAGATACAACTTCGGGATGAAATATTTAAAATATATTGAGTAAATTTTTGTGCTGAATTTTGAGTTATATTTTCCAGGATTAAGCAAGCTTCCTACCTGATCTGTTGTGACAAAATACTTGAGGTGAAAGAACTCCCATTGCAAACTTATCCATTGAAACCGCAAGAACCAAACTGATAAAACTACTAATTAGGGTTGTCATTTTATTGATGACAAAGACAAAGGGTTGGCACTTGTACATAAGGGCCTGTTAGATGAAGCTGCACTGAGCAAAGGAGTCAGCGATCTAATGCCACTAGAGTCAGGGGCATGGGGTGACGTTCCCTTTGAAACGTTTCTTGAAGTTTATCTTCAAGGTTTGAGCACTAATCCACAAGGCCACAAACAAAACAAATTCTATTTGTCCAAAGACGCCCTGCAACACTGAAGATGGAACAGAAAGTTTTTCTCTGGGAAGTATTCAAAAAATATTTTGCAGAACATTAATTTCTTATCTTTCAGTCAAAATGACAATAAAAGTAAGATCAGAAAGTATTCTCTCAGTATCAATCACAGCTGCCAAAGTCATTAATTGCATGAAAGGATTGAGGAAAGACATATGAGCAGAGTTTATGAATATGACAGCATCAAAGGTTACTCATGTTTGGGTGGGGTCTTTTGTATCTATGTAAAAACATGAACACATGAAGATAACAATCATGTTCAAAATTTCTGTTGTAATGGTTCGGCTAAGAAAATAACCCAATAGCATCAATATTTTACAAAAATTTGTTGAGAATGGTTAATGAAAACAGAATAAAGAACAGGGATAATTTGTGTATGTGACACTGTGTTCATATCCTTGCCCTGATGGCTATGATCTGAATGTCAACACCATAAAGTCGTTAATGCCAAAAATCATAGTGGAACCACAAAGGTATGGACATGGTCCAACACGTATCTTTCATTGATTAATATTTTCATTTAATGAGCTAATTACCTGGAAATAAAAGGTTCCTTAATTAGCGGAAGAAAAGGATACAAAGAAACGGATTGATGGAAGTTGGCACAAACTTCTCGAAAAGCGACTCGGCAACGAGAAATTGAACTGATTCAAGGAGAATGTGATTCTTAGCCAGTCATTTGCCAAAACTCCTGTTTCTATTCTTGAAAATGTTCTTTCCTTTTTTGTTAACAAGTCATATCAATCACATTGCTGTTCCAAACTGAATCTTGTTGTCATGGGAAGTCTTGCATTTCCGGTTCATCAAAACCAACCTTTACATTTTTCAGGGAAGCGATCGTCAATTTTAGCCAAATTCGTGGATCACTGACACAAATGAACGGCAATTAGTTTCCTATCATAGAACACGAGAAAAAGTTTCAACCAGCGAGAACCATTGTGCCAACTTCGGTTAATACGATTAATGGAAAACCAAAGTTAATTTGAGGGAAGATGTGACCTGTGACGTAAGAGTTTCCTTCCATTGTGTCGTCATTTGCGGTTACTAACGTCATTAAGTCACGTCTGGACAGACCATTGTTTCTATATTTCCCCTTTCTGTGCAGTTCTAATATGTCGTTGAATATTTAACATTTTGATAAAACTGAGAAGAATAGAATCAAGTCCTGCTATTCAACCAATTTCCAAAATGTATTGCAATACCTATTCCTGTACAATTCCAAACATCAAGCGACATTGCCATCCACGAAAAACCAACGAAACCTCATCATATGAGATATGATGAGCTCCTGAAAAGAGAATCTGAGAACCATATCCAGAAAAGGAATGTCCACTGGAAGTGTCTACATTTAAGAACAGATTCCAAATACAATTCCTTCTGCAACAACTATATCTCTTCACAAAAACCCTCTGGTTAGATGTAAACTAAAATGCTTCACCCTCAAGGCAAAAAGAGCTGATTATCTGTTGATTATATTTTAGCTTATTTAGGAGCTTTAGGCTTTTTTCTCAGAAGACATAGCTGCGGTTTATGTCCTAAAAAATAAGAACTTGGACTTGGTTGTCGTAGATTGCCTGATAACCGACTCTAAATTAAGTGTTCTGGATAAGGAAATGCAAGGGATCCGGAGTATCCGGGGATCCATAACACACACAATCCAGAATCCACTTTATATTTCCGTAAATTAGATCACAAGTACAAAAAGAAACTTGATGGGGTATTCTTTGAGAATAATAATCTTCAAAGCGGGAGAGGCGCTTTCATGTTGTTCCCCGAGTGCGTGTGATTTCCGTTACTTCAAAAACACAGTCCCTGCAGCCTTGCCGGATCCCATCATCCGCAGGAAGGCGTGTATTATTGCGCTTATAACGCTACATTAAACCAATATAAACTCGTTACATAAACATAACACATCAAATAGAAAGTCATACACAACGGGACTAATCAACCGTGAAGAGAGTAAAATCACTTTCTGTCGTTCGCCTTGCTATGTTACTCTCTCCAGGAGTAGTAGGGGTGGGTGGGTACGAGGGTGGGGTGGTGGAGTGTTTCTTTGCATTCATTCACGTAATAGTGCAATCTGATCACTGGGTATTACTCAGTCGGCTGGAACTGATTCTACGTAGTTTTGATCCCTTGCCATCTGTGAAGTGATACATACTTCTTTCTTCTACGAAAGAAACGTATTTGAATCCACGTGTACTTCATCCTCTTTGGGAACTAGTACACACATATCCATTTGCAAAAGGACAAAGCTGTCCCAAAATAAGTGTCTAAGAAAAATTTGTTCATCAAAACACTTTCAATTATGACTTTTCTTTTCAACCTAAATCACGACTTTATTCCAATGAGAAACGATGAAAATAGTTGTAAACAATTCAGAAGAAGGAGAATCTCTGAATTTATGCTTAATCTTATGCTTCCATCTATTAGGTTATGACTGTATTCATATCATGGAGGGCTTTACAATGCAAAGATCATAGTGTTAAACGGGTAAATTTCTGATCTCACGCGAGCCTGGCCCTTCTTGCTCTTTGTTGACCAATTTTCGACCAATGTGACTGCGTAATGAATAAGGAAGATGAATGGAAATTAGGAATCATATGAAAATATCCTCCCGGCATCCTTCCCATATCCTCACTATTCAAATACATATTTCCTTATCCCGCTTCATACAGTCCCAAGTCCAGTGAAACAATTTTTTGTTCTCTTCTTTTGCTCAATATGAAAAGTTCATTTGCGGAGAAGCAATGGGAATGTTGGAAACCATTTGGTTCCAAGGCTCAAAGAAGGAAATCACTGAATCACACAAGTATCCAAAATTTCTTGTTACCATCTTCTGGACAAAGAAATCGCGGCTGCTCTAAGAAATCAGAAGAGAACACGGAGTGAAAGTGTAAAGAGATATTTAAAACTGATTATGAACTACTTTTCTACTTCCCATTCTTTGAACCTCACAAACATCAGAAGCAATTTGATGAAACAAAAGCGCATCGTTGCCTTATCCACTTTACTTGCTTTTCCACAGCATCTTAACAGGAAAACAATACATTACTAACTAACGTTGGTGCGTGGTTATAGGGGTTATTCAAGTCAATGAGAATCATCTTATGTTAAAATTTCATGATTAGGAGTACTTTATTTCCAAACACAAATTAATTTGTATGACCACACATGGTTTCATGTGGAAATCTTCAGTCCTTGTTTAGCCTTACAATTCACGATGCCCCCATGTTGGTGAAATGTATTACAAAGTTAGTAATGATTACTATTTACCATCTAACTTCACATATATAGAGTAAAAAATTACTCTTCTCAACTTTTGAAATTTTGCCACTGTTCACTAAATTCTTTACCAGCATCAATTTCTGTACGCATTAGAATTTGTTCTGAATTTGTCAAGAACCTCTTTTGTACAAATTGCCACACATAGAGACAATTAAAACCAGTTTGAAATCGGTTTAAATCTGTC
The DNA here is from genome assembly GCA_038406175.1 of Haplosyllis leylae. Classification (NCBI taxonomy): domain Eukaryota; kingdom Metazoa; phylum Annelida; class Polychaeta; order Phyllodocida; family Syllidae; genus Haplosyllis; species Haplosyllis leylae. Next base: position 157 of record JBCAUG010719701.1, on the reverse strand, counting down.
AAAGAGTTCAGAATGACGAATTTCAGAAAACGGCAAAAAACTAAAACTCGAGATTAAAAGAGCAGAAATGACAAAGTACCAAAGTATCATTGAGGCCTATGTAATCAATATTGGGAAGTAATTAAAGTCAGCTTGAATGGCGGCTTCATCAGAGTGT
>JBCAUG010719690.1:0-12651 GCA_038406175.1 Haplosyllis leylae | reverse complement strand
TTTTGCTGTTCCTTGAGGGTGCTTTGGTAGCCATCTTTTTCTTGATGTAGGTATGTTACAGCCCTCTAACTAAGCTAGTCCGAAATTTTTGCTGTTCCTTGAGGGTGCTTTGGTAGCCATCTTTTTCTTGATGTAGGTATGTTACAGCCCTCTAACTAAGCTAGTCCGAAATTTTTGCTGTTCCTTGAGGGTGCTTTGGTAGCCATCTTTTTCTTGATGTAGGTATGTTACAGCCCTCTAACTAAGCTATTACCATCCTTTTTTAAGTGGTAATTTCAAAAAAAAAGTTCTGGTAAACAACGTTGACACGAAAAACTTGTTGAAGTTTGAAAAAGGTCCTTATTATTTTTGTGAGCATATGAATGAAAGCTAGCTCTCAGGCTCAATTGTCCATTTCAACCAATCGTAATACCTTTTTTATTAAGCTTTAGTACCGGAACACTGTTGAAAACCAAATACTAAAGACAAAAATATTTGAAGATATAATCCACTTTCTAATTAACATTTTTATCAAGTAAAAAGCATTTCATGAACATTTCACTGATTTACTAATATCGTTCTTATTTATTCAGAATACATTACTTCCTGTGAAATTCGGAAAAATTTGGCCATGATGCCTCCTTGCCAATGGGACATTTCAGTTTTTCACAAAGGAATGGAAATTGGCAATATTGGCAACACAGGCTTTCTACGTGAAAACAAAAAAAATCAGCAGAAAAATGTTGCCCTAGTTAGCATTGAATCTGGGACCTCAGCCATTTGATCTGACGCTCTCTTCTTTGAGCTATTGAGGCATGTGTTACTTGGGAGATCTCTAAGATCTTTGTATGGTTATGCTCTATTGGTTCCAACTATATTATCTAAGGCCAAGATTGAAGTGGTGCAGAAACAAAAGACAATTTAAGGGTATCCCGCGAAGCACATGCCTTGATAGCTCAGAGAGGAGAGCATTAGACCTGAATGGCTGAGGTCCCAGGTTCAATACTCACTGGGTAACATTTTATTGCTGGATTTTTTGCTTTCACATTGTGCCGTGTGTGCCCTGCATAGTCTTGGAAGATAAGCACGCTGTCTCCCTGTGATGTTCAATGAGGTATTTGTCGATGCACATGTTGTTATGACATCAAAAGTGCAGCTTGTGCGGTGCATGTAGGTTGGTTGAGAATCGAGGGGCGCCCAGTGGACCATGGCATGCCCTCTCTTGGTGTCGTAAAAATATATCAAGAAAAGATGGCTGCCGAAGTTGCATGCAAAACCAACGAAAGTAATTGCGTAACGCGCGTACAATTAGTTTTTGTGATACTTACAATTTACTGCGTATTCTGCTTGTTTGCTTTTATCCACCGCTATCACCACCGCCTTCTCGCCACCAACTGGTCCATTTGCAGCCATTTTATCGGGTACAAGTCAAAACGGTTTCAAGATGCACGAAACGCAACTGGGATCCAGAATTTTGTGTAGCTGATTGAGTGCACGTACATTGGTAAGAAAAAGCCATTTATTCCGCGAGCTGCCTGCAGGGCTCAACGTAGACACCGCAAAGGCTCGATCTCCGTAAAGCTGCTCTATTGGATTGTGTAGATGCAGCTTTGCATCCGGATGCAAATGGAATGCACAGCAGCGCGAATCTGGAATTGCTTCTTTCATACCGGTAAAATGCTGGCGTATCTTGCATCATTGATTGTCTATCAGTGTTTTAGGACAAAGTGATTAATTATAGTGGGTTGATAAGTATCTTTCTTCCACATGGTCAACTGTGATTTAAGATAAGGGTTGGCAGATATATCAATTTCGTCATGTTTTACGTTTGTATCCAAACTAATATAACGTTGAAAAAAATGTTGTTCCATTCTAAAAATTGAAACATTTATCACGCCGAACGAAGGTTGCAATATTTTACATGTAACGAATTGAATTTGTCAATATTGCGGTGAAAATACGAAGTGTTAAACAAATTGTGCAGCAGGATAGCAATAATCAATGGTCGGTTCGCAAAAAACTCGAATGTTTTCCTGAAATTTTTTATTTGCAAGTTAGAGGGAAAAAACAAGATTAAAAGGCTACATAACTATTCTTCATTTACAAAAGTGACTAGCTTCCTCATCCAGTTGAGACAAGCCTCTCCGAGAACAGTCAAAGTTCTGGGTCTGTTGCTTTGCATACCAACACAAAACAATCTACCCCAGAATTAGGCGTACTACGTTTGTTTATCTTGGACAAGATTAAAATAAATGTTCATTCTATTTTTCCTGATTTGCATAAATTACTTGAAACCAATTAACCCTTTCGGTTTTTAGTTATATTGTTCCACATATTGGCGGAAATTTTGAGTAAAACTAGTGATATCCAAGTTAGATAAGCATGAAGACATGAATATTACGCCAACACATTTATCCTATAAAACAAAGGCAATTACGTGATTTTTTGAGCACTACACATTCACTGGTTGCAAAAGAACATATTTTTTCTCTGCCATCTACAGCTGATTTTCGGCTCACTTACTAATCAAGTGTACAAATCTGTAGCAACTAAATATTCATTCGTCACAGAACATTTAGATTTTAACCACCCGCATCCGAAGGATGAAGAAGGTAATGTTTCACTTTGTTTGTCAGTTTACCAGAGGGGAGGACGGGGTGCCCCTGCTCACTGGTCCCTGGTAATTTCCCAAGGGAGGGGGTACCCCCAGTCCTGTCACTGGTAATGTCCAAAGTCCTGTCCAGGGAGGGGAGGGGGAGGAGTAGGGGGGAAGGGGGAGTAGTACCCCCTGGTCTCTGGTCCCAGGTCCTTTCCAGGGAGACGGGGTACCCCAGTCAGGCCCTTGGACAGGGGTACCCCCTATCCCCTTCCCCAGACCAAACAGGGATGCCTCAGACAGGACCAGAATAGATGTACCCCCAACTGGATAATACCTGGCCAGTGGTACCCCCTCCCCTTCCCCCTCCAAGACAGGGCACGAAACAGACATGATACAGCCAGGGGTGGGAAGCATTCGATTGCGCTGAACCCCCCTGACAGCGTGGGCGTACGCCTCTTGCGGTCAGTCATGCAGGAGGACTTTCTTATTTCTATGTGGTCTACAGTTCACTTTTTTTTATTTTTGTTCCCTGAAAAATTAAATGTACAAATCTAAGGTGACCATGGGGGGGGGGGCAGTTTTAGCCCATGACTTTTTTGTGTTCACATGTAATGACTTCTTTGGAAGAAAATTTGTCTTTCCCACTTGTGGCAAAGTCAAGGATTGACTCGTGAAATTTTCGTAATCTAAAAAAACTTTTAAAGTTCTACAATTGGTACGTTGCCTCATTTATGCTCTTCCTTCTGCTGTCTGCAGACTACAACTGGACAGTGAGCATGGTGGACAACGTAATCGCTCACGGATCCAAGTATGGTTCGCCTGACTGTGCCCATACCCCTGGTACCCATAACTATCATCGTCGCTTTCTCATCTTGTGCTGCTTGTACCAATACGTGACCTGGTCTCATGCCGCCTTCCATTCGGAATTTAACATTTGTTTCCTACAATTTGAAATGAGAATGACTTGTAAAGTTACTTTTTGGGATGAAAAAATTCAGTGTACGTTATCTTTATTCACTCAGTGGTAAAAATAAATAGCCTACGGGTCTATTCACACCAAGCGGCATCGTCAGTGGAAGCGGAAGCGATAGTGGCAGAAGCAGCGAGGACTCTATTGAGTTTTACTTGTCTCATACACACCAAGCATCAGCGATAGCAGCATCGCTAGCAATGATGCTTGCAAACGGGTCAAGGACTGATTCAAAGCGTCATCGCTAGCGATGCCGCTACCGCTGACGTTGACGCTCGATGTGAATAGGCCTGAAGAGATAAGAAGGGATGTGCGAGCGCAATCTATACCAAAGTCACTGACGTCACTTTCTGGTTTCCAGAGGAAGCATGAATCCTGAATTTTATACCAAACGTTGTGACTAACTTCTTTCAGAAATTGAACATTTGGCAAAATCTGAAATTGATATTGACCCCTTTTTGTCGTGCAAGATCCATGTATTTGGCTTGCAACATCCTGCATTTGTCTTCTTCTTGCTTCCAAACTTCCATGAGGGTCTCAGGAGTCATATATGCCTTCCCTGCGGATGAATAAATTGAAGAGTACTGAAATGTATCTTCTTTTACCATAAGATTTCAATCTGATATTAATAATATTTATATATATATATATTAATGTGCTACTTCTTTTTCTGAAAACTAACTTGTTTCAACAACTTACGCGCATCCACGGTATCAGTTGGAAGCTCGACGATTGATATGAAAACAACCTTGTTGTCATTCTTGTGCAGGTTGTCAAAGTAAACTGCAAAAAAGTTAAAGAAATCTTGTCTTCAGCGGATTCAGAGTTGTGGCGCGCCCCGCCCGAGGGCTCAATGTTTCTTCAGAATTATGGCCAAAGCTTCGCAATGGTCATCTGTGTAGAATGGTTATGATAGATCTATTGACAGATTTTGAATATGATTAACACCGACTGGAGAAGTGCACTTCTTTCTGCAACTAAATCAGCTGTCATGCTTAATCATTAGATATAGATTGAACAATCCAGGTTGGATATTATTTTGCTGAATGTCGAATGATACATGCGGAGTAGCTAAATACCAAAATAAAGCCAAGGTTTTAACATTATTGAACTTGTTTGGCATATAGATCTACATGGCATACACAAGGCGAAATCTTATTTGCTGTTCAATTAAGTTGGATCAACTGTTCATCTATTTGCAAATGTACCACAATAAAATGTGATTTTCCTTCATTTGGTAGTTCTCACAAGTGATTTTATTGTTCCGTACATGTTGTGAAATAGCTTAAAGTTGTGACGAAATTTAAACACATCCAAACAAAATTAATCTTTCAGAAAGAATTCTTAAAATAAATTGAGTGAAAGATATTTCCGAATATTAGATCTACAGTTTCAATGAAGATTGTATACAAAATTTCTTTCCTGCACAAAGTTCTTAAAGGACTAAAATTACATTTGAATTAAACGCCTACTTACAATTTACAGCATATTCAGCCTTTTTGCTTGCATCAACAGCAATGATGGCCACTGGTACAGCTGCATTTGATTCTGCCATGTTAATTACATTCCTCCTTTGGATTAAGCGGGGAAATGCCTCCTTATGGCGAAATGCCTAACATTTCAGGGAAAGATCGGTTTTGTTATCGTGAAGAGCAGTGCTGGAACTGAAGGCTGCAGCTGGCAGCAAAAGTGGCAGCAGGCCAAAATATTTTTAGATCATTACTGGAAATGAACGTGAAGTCGACTGTCCAATTATCTACACGGACGCTATTCACAATGCTTTTTTATTTATAGACACCTCCAACAATGCCTGACACAACAATGCCCATTCCTGTGCATTCGGAAATTGCGACGCCATGTTTCACGTTGATTTCTAGTAATGGATGGTAAACGGCAAATGCACATAAAAAAAATTCCTGTATCTCTGTTATGCGTCAACCTCTGTTCTCTGCCTCTGTTATGAATTGCTGCATATGTTTAAATAAAACGCATATGGGATAAAAGGTCTGAATAATTATGATAATTTAAACCATCTGAGAGGATTAAAAAGAATGACTACAGCAAGAAAAGAGGGGAAAAATTATGCCAAAATACAGGTCACAGAAACATAAGCTTTCCCCCTAAGAATGATATTTGCTTTAAAAAATATGATATTTGCAAAAAGAAATTTTACAGAATGAAATAATTTTAGATTTCACCATATGCCAAAAATGATATTTGTAATGATATTTTCTCCAAAAATGGTTTAAATTAAGTTATTTTATAAGATTCATGTCCTAAGTTAATATGTCCATGTTAAAGTTGAAGAGAAATATGTTTATTCAATAGTTTGGATCCAAATAAAAGTACATAATACTGATTTATATTTTTATCAAATACTTCAAATGTTCATTTGAATAAAAAAAAGTCATAAATATTTTTCAATTGCGAAAATGGTTTCTAAATTGTAACAGGAAGTAACAAATTTGATTGATAGTATGGTTTCCATGGTCCAGAAAAGCACATGGCCAAGCATGTTTATATGTTTAAAATAGTTATATGACATAAATCAACAAAAAGAGGGGCTTTAGAAGAAGAGTATTCAATAATAATTCATAATAAATTTCATTTCCTGATGCAAATAACTGTCTCCACTGCAAAGGTCATACATACCAGCACAAATATAATTTTCACACATATTATATGCAGAACAGAGGAACATAAGACGAATAACAGAGACACAGCAAATAATTGGCCTCGACACATAGTATTACAGGCGTATTTAATGATTTCATTCATTATTGTCAAAAAATTTAATTTTTATCTGTGTTCCTCACATCTTCTCTGTGATTTTCCTTTCTCGAAAAACAAAAACCCAATTCTCTGGTTTCCGGGTATGTGGTTTTTCAGCTAAAAGGAAAATCTTCTTTCGGACCTTTGCCCGAAGAATCGTACAAATGCCTACAAATCTGTAATTACTTCAAATTCAAATGAAATTCCTTCCTGGTTAAGGTTTACGTTCCCCATGCACGATACTTGTTATCTTTATGTATCTATATCTTCCTGGAAAATATGGCCATTTTTCAAAAATGCAAAAAGTGTTGGGGTGTGCGGATAGCTACAATTCAATAAATTATTTATTTATTTGTATCTCATCTCGAAAGAGGTTTTCCATATCATTTCTTTTAAGCCAATCAACGATTTAAAATCTTTTCATGAACCCAGCCAGTGTGAAATCGGTAAGAACAGACATGGTTGGCACATTTTGGCGGACAACGACGAGAGAATGTCATATAACTTGAATCGATTGTTAACATAAATGTTCCCACCAGAGGGCACTACAAGTTTGGAGTGTCTTATTTGGGATGTCTTCCTTGGTATCTCATTTGAACTTGTTTTGCACTGTTTAATTTCCTGGATGATTTATACTAAGCTAATAATACAAATATATCACACATAAACACTTGTTTCCCCTGTAAATAAAATAAATCAAAAGTTTTTTATTAGTGACCCTCCACCATGTTCCTCCAATTGACTAATCAAGCAAGATACTTTATCTTCCGTAAAGTAGCAGAAAACAGTTGCTCTCATCTTGTGAGAAAGAGAGAGAAAGATAATTTTGATTTAATACAAGACTGTAAAGAATGCAAAGATTTCTCCTAATTTGAAAAGTTATACTTTTTTTTTCAAAAGAATGCAATTTCTGCAATGAAGTTAGTAAGTGTGTCTAGTTTGAAAATAAAATAGGACTGAAAACTTATATCATGAATTTTCTGTAACAAATCTTTTGCACACATACTTTGTCAGCAAGAACATCCATCCAAAAGATTGATTACCAATTGATTCTTCAAATAATTATTAATGGAAATATTTCAAAATATACTGCACTTTCTCGCTTGAAAGGGTTTGTCTCGGAATAACCTCCACCTCTTGCCATTCAAGTTGACAAAAATTCTAAAATAGGACAGGTTCCATTGTGTTAAGGTTTGTGGGAATGCCAGGAAGATCCAACGGGTACTTTTTCCAGGTTGTCTGTATGCCTGTTCACGTGCACAATTTCCCATTTTGTCATCCAAGGCCCAGATATTGACGTGTCGAATTCATCCTCCTCCTTACAGATAAGGAAAAATCATTTCAAAATCAGAGCGTTTTAATGGAAATCAATAACCTTGTCACCTTATCAAAACTCACCTTTTGCAAGTACTCCGCCTGCTTTTTATTTCTATTCACGGCAACAAATGGCTCCCAATCAATCTTAAAATTAGGATCTTCGGATCTCAGCTGGATCCCTTCCTTAAGCCCATAAAATCCTGTCTTTTTGTCCGCTCTTTGCCACCGTAAGTCCACACTCCACCTCACATCTTGTGATAGATTATTCAGACTGAAAAAAATGTTCCGAACTGCTATTTATTGGTATCAACGTTTCTATTTAATTTATCTCCGTTTTTTGCTGAATATTTTACTTGAAATACCAACAAAATGTTCTGAAAAACGTCGTGAAGTTTAGAAACTATTGTCAACTGACACACTGAAGAGGAACCAAGAATATATACCTTCTGTGAGGTATCATATTGTTAATAAACAAAACTCCACCGTAAGGTACGGCACATGTAACCACATCTTCAGACATGTCAACTTCCAGAGTCCTCTCAATTTCATCTTCCTTAAGCATAACGTACCAGGTTCCACCATGACAACATTGATGCGTGGCCACTCGTCCCGTTCGGTGACCTCCCTGCACCACCTGGAATTGCGGCAAATATTGCAAAATCACAAAATTGTTTGACCATGTCGGTCATTACCAGATGAAGTAAGGTCGCGTAACCAAAGTAATTATGTAAACAAACAAGCGTTTCACGAGGTGGCTTGTTGGGAGAAGGCCGTGGACGGCCGCGGACAGGGCCGCAGACACATCCACAGACAAGTCCGCGGATGGCCATGGACACTTCCAAGGCTGTCTGTGGACACTTCCATGGACTCTACTGAGGCTGTCCATGGGCACTTCTGAGGCTGTCCTCAGAAATGTCTATGGACATGTCCACAGAATGCCTCAGAAGTGTCTGTGACAGCCTCCCACCCTTGCACCCTCTGCCCTTGTGCCCTCCTGCCCTTGCACCATCCCACCCTTGTGCCCTCCCACCCTTGCACACTTGGCCCTCCTGCCCTTGCACCCCCCTGCCCTCCCACCCTCACACCCTCCTGCCCTTGTGCCCTCCTTGCCTTGCACCCTCCTGCCCTTGCACCCTCCTGCCCTTGTGCCCTCCTGCCCTTGCACCCTCCCACCCTTGCACCGTCCTGCCCTTGTGCCTTCTTACCCTTGCACCCTCCTGCCTTCCCACAAAGGGGAGCAAAATGGTGAAGGTAATTGTATACTAGGTATTTGGGTCCCCACCACCTGTGACCATAATATTCCTGGGGGTGAAGGGAACAAGGGGGGGTGAAGGGGAGCAAAGGAGAGCAAAGAGGTGAAGGAGCAAAGGTAATTGTATACTAGGTTTATGGGTCCCCACCACCTGTGACCATAGTATTCCTGGGGGCAAAGGGATGAAGGGAGCAAAGGGGAGCAAAGGGGGTGAAGGGAGAGAAGGGGGCTAAGGGGAGTGAAGGGGAGCAAAGGGGTGAAGGGGGCAAAGGGGAGCAATGTGAAGCATATTGTATACTAGGTTTTAGGGTCCCCAACACCTGTGGCAACAAAAAGTTTGATTACAACATATAGTCGTTAGGTGTACCCACCACCTACAAATAGAACCATCATCCCATGAGCAGCAAAAGGCCTTTGTAGGTCCCCACCACAGACCCAAAATTTTGGGGCAAAAAGTCTCAATCAACCACTAAGGTGACTCTAACGAGCCACAAATGATGTGTTTTTTACAGTGCATGACTATTTATACTATTCTGGGGGGTGAAGGGAGCTAAAGGGGTGAAAGGGGCGAAGGGGAGCAAAGGGGAGGCAAAGGGGCGAAGCATTAGGTTTTAGGGTCCCCACTGCCTGTGGCAACAAAAAGTTCAATTACATAATGTTATGTTGAGGTGTCCCCTCCACCTCCAAGTAGAATCCTCACCCCATGTACACTCACTGAGCTGCAAAAGGCCTTCGTAGGTGCCCACCACGGGCCCAAAACCACCAAGGCGACTCTAACGAGCCACCAATGATTTGGATTGTAACAAGGTATTCCTATCAATTGCCTCTTCTCAAGGGACAAATATAGACAGTATCTCTGTAGGGTAAACAATAGGTTGGACCCCGGGTGGCTTGGCTAGTATGTTTTAAAATTAAACATCTTGTGAGAATGAATATTAAAATACAATGAACCTGCATGCATCCGTTTATTTCGTTTGTGTCCAAAAATGGAATCCATGCAGTTGGTTGTAAAACATCATAGGAATCATTGTCTAAGTATCCAACATCTACAAACAGTGTTTGGTAACCAATACAATTTTGCACATTTGTCTGAGAATAGCTTGGAAAGATTTCAGCAAGTGACAAGAGTCCTGAACCTTTGTGAAAAATTAATTTGATGTGAGAACCAAACATCATTACTAGAAATGATCGCGCTTTCGGCTGTCCAATTATTTGCACGGATTCTAATTCACAATGCTATTTTGTACATTAACACCTCAACAATGCGTCGTACAACAAAGATCATTGGCTACATGGGTGACAATATCTGGCGATGATTGCTAGTAATGTAAAAATGGTAAGTTGGGATTTCATTTGGCAAAACTACCTTGATGCCATGGGACCGTAGTTGCTTCATTTTTCGGAGTCTTAGTTCTCAGATTCCACACTGGATGGCCAATTATATCTTTTGTGTTCAAAAGTTGTTCCATCAAATTCAACAGCCTTTCGTTGGACCATAACGTTCTAAAAGCCTGGCCAACCGAAAACGGTCAACATCAAAGACTAGTGAAAGATACTCTTGAATGATAACCGTGTAACATTAAAAATTTATAAAAGCGAAGCACGACGAATCTAAGTAATATATTTGAGCAGTTACAAACCGGTGGAAGGCCTCCCATTTTATGCATGAGAATATTTGCCCAAGGAAATTCGGCTTCAATTTTAGTCAGTCTTTTAAAGAGACCGACGTCTTTGTATAAGCCTGTTAAGAAACATTTTATGATTCAATGCATGAGACAATATATCGAAGATTTCTGTACGTTTTATGTGCAAAAGTTTTCGTACTTTTAATCTTCCCAGCATTGTAGAGCTTTTGTGCAAGCTCATCCACTAAAATGTTGATTGATTCTCTGACGGGTTCAAGTTCCTGGTTGCAGTCGAAAAAATTTTCCACTATGACATATCCCTGTCAAAGACAATAAATTTAAATTTAAACGTCTTTCATTGTTCAAATATTTCAGCTGAAAAATATACCAGCCAAAGTCTTGGCAATGGCAACAGGTCCATTGAATGGAATACCAGTGCCATATTACTGATTAAATTAGTGCCACAATTAAGACAGTGATTGCTTGCAGAAAACTTGTAAACTTGACAGGGCACAATTGGCACGACATGTTTACATTGAATGAATAATAATGAGAACAGAACAATCTGTGTTCCTAAAGAAAAAATAGCCTGGTGCCACACTGAGGTGGCTTAAATAATTGTTGTTGTGCCAAAAACAACAAAAATGTCTGACAGAAAGTGTCCTGAATGTTCAGTCAGCTTTGTGGACAATGACTTGAGAGAAGTCCCAGTAAAAAGCTAATCAGACTAATGTGCCATGTTGATATCTTCAAATCATTTATGGGGGATCACCTAAGCACCTAGTTACAGAAAGAGAAGAGCATCTCATGAAGAAACAAGAAAGCCGTGAGATGCTCTTCTCGTTCTGTAACTAGAATAGTTTCTTTTAGTTTTCTTGAAAAATAGATTCGATATAATTTCTGCTGGTGGGGTTTTTTAGATAGTGAGTCCCACTCCTGGTAGTAGGGGTTTTTATGGAATTAGTGCTGAGCACTATCAGTTTATCTGACTACCCTCCCTTTCCCAGAGGAAAACTCTATGGGGCCATTGGGCTTCTGGGTGTTACTGGGATAAGCATGTCGGTAGGCACGTCTTAGAATCAGAACAGTCGCAAGGGTAAGTGTGCTAACTTGGGTCCCTGTTTCCATACTGCAATAGAAATGAATAAGTCACAGTGATTCCACTCCTGGTTTACTAACCATTCTGTGTAGATTTTCAGCTGTTCCTTAAAAGAAAAAAAAAAATGAACCTATTTCCATTGTACTTGTATGCTACAGTACTGTGTAACAGAAATATTTGTGTGACTTTACTGCTCAAGCATAAGCTGCATCCAGCAATGGTAGGTAGAGTGCTGTAGGCCTGGTTTGTGCTGGTCTAAAAATAAGTGGATACAGTGTCACCTAGTCTTAGCGAATTCCATTTGATAGACAAAAAAATTAATCTTGTCTGGCATTGTTGATTTTCTATTTTTTATTAACGTGTTTATACTGCACATTTCTGATTACGCTAATAATTCACCCTTCATGGTGTATGATAATTTGAGGTTACCTCTTCAAAAAACTGCTTTATCTGTGTTTCAGTGAATTGGCCCGGTTTTAGGTTTTCCGGTTGGGGTGGAATCGTAGTGAATACCTCCGGGTGAGCCTCTAAAGTTTCACCTGGCCATTTATTCACTCCTTGTTTTTGCTCCATGCTGACTTTCCTAATGTTGTAATCAGTCAGTAGATTGTAATGTCGAATGAGTCTAGGCCAACTACGCAATATAGACAAATTTGGAAGCCAACCAAGCAACAGCTTGGTGTGATGGCGTTACTGACTTCCTAACAGATTTAAGAGTGATGAAGGAAAAAAAATCAGTGGGTTGAAGCTGTGTGAGTATTTTTACATGTAAAATTAGAATTGAGGTTTTAATAAACTCTCCGCAATACAAGAATGACAATATTGGCAATTTTGTTTTGTTTCTGCCATTAGAAATGAACAAAATCAATAAAGACTGCTACTTTAAAATACACACACACACCTTCAAAACCCACTGATTTTTTTTCCTTCACATTTGCTAACCTCATCTGGTGCAAACAAACGGGTTTTTCGTTTTCAACACAAATGTGACATTTCTGTACAAAATTGACATCGAGGGTTTTAAAAAGTTTCAACAAA
>JBCAUG010719679.1:0-12652 GCA_038406175.1 Haplosyllis leylae | reverse complement strand
GAATACTGCCTTTTCTTTTCCACCCAGCTGCCCTCTACTGTATGCACTGGTAACACATTACAAGTGGTTATTATCTGAGAGACTTGGGTATTTGTGACTTGGTAACTAACTAGCTGACATGCAAAGATGACCAGAAGTCGCTCAATAACCCATTTTTCTCACTGTGGCTTTGGATATAAAGTGACCCCCTGTCCCAGTAACTACACTAAGGGGCTGAAGCACCTTTGGTGTGCAAGAGGCATGTATCAAGACTAGATAGCACTTCTAATGATTAAATATTTATGCATTTAACATATAGTCATAAAGCCAGATTCATAGCCCCCCTCATAGCTACCTTGAAAATGACCATTTTGTTTAATGTCAGGACTCTGAAAGAGTTAGCCAATTCATACTAAAATAGTGGTTCTCTGTAACTAGGATTATTTACATTGGGCGGCTCCTTAGTAAACGCCCTTTCGCCCTTTGGTTTCAGGTTGTGGGCGGCTGCTTAGTAAACGCCCTTACGCCTTTGGTTTCAGGTTGTGGGCGGCTCCTTAGTAAACGCCCTTACGCCTTTGGTTTCAGGTTGTGGGCGGCGTGTTCCAGGCGACTGGATGGCCCAGCGTCGTCACAGTCATGGCCAATTGGTACGGAAAAGGAAAGTAAGTGTGGAACTCATTATTGTTCCTAAAATAGAAAACGATTTCCAATTCGTTTTTCAAGCAGCGTAAACATACCTTTAGTGGATCGTACACACTGTACTTTGGCTGTTTTGCCAATGTTGGTAACTGAGGACAAACTTGATTGATTAAATTGTGTACATTACAAAGGGAACTGCATTTCTATTGATAGACTGTAACTAGAAAACCTTTCAGTCAAAGGCCAACAGCTCACACCCATTCACTATGACAGATGGGGGTTGAAAGGGGCCAGGAGCTGGATTGTGGGTAGAGGGTGGGGGGGGGGGGCTGGGGCCTACTTTCTTACTGGTCCTTGGGCGGGGCCGGGGTTCCTGTCCCATTGCATCATGGGATACATTACCACAGCATGATGGAATGGGGATCCCTTATGGACAGAATCACAGACATGATTAAGAAGATAAAATTTCGATATAAAAATGTCTGTTTGCACGTTCTGTATCGTCACCATCACTGTCCCCGGCCCTGTCAAAATTTAACCTTGTGCCAATGGTGATGGGCTGTTTGACAGACAGAATGGGTCTGGAACCGATTCTGTCGGTCACCACTGACACAATGTCAACTTTGACGGGACAGTGACGGTGATGGTGGTGGTGTCAGAACGTGCAAACACGGAAACATCACACAGAAGAAACGATGTCTAACATGTAACGTTTTTCTTTGTATTGTACACTTGTACACGTAACGTTTTTCTGCGTGTTGTAGACGTAACGTTTTTCTGCGTGTTGTAGACGTAACGTTTTTCTGCGTGTTGTAGACGTAACGTTTCTCTGCGTGTTATAGACGTAACGTTTTTCTCTGTGGTAGACGTAACGTTTTTCTCTGTGTTGTAGACGTGGGTTGATCATGGGGATCTGGAATTCTCATACGTCAATAGGCAACATCCTCGGGTCAGTCATCGCTGGCGCCTTCGTCAACCACTACTGGGGCCTCAGCTTCGCGATCCCCGGGCTCATCATCGCCTCCATGGGCGTCATCATCTTCATCTTCCTCACTCCAAGTAAGTTCATAGTGAAGTAGGTGTAGAACCATGCAGGTGATTCTTATGATTGTTGCCTCCTTGGGTATTGTTGAGTAATTTGTATCAGTCCCTCGAAGATCATCGTCATTTTTACAAAGTAAAAAAGGAAACAAAAATACGCCATCCTGCTTAGGGATTTACTTTTAGTTTTAAAAAATAGTAAACTTTAATGCCATGTAATTTGTGTAATTTTCTCCATTGCAGTGCCGAGTATCGTTGGGTGTGAACCGCCTCAACATGACGTACCGGAAGTACATGTACGTCACCATAGCAACACGCGTTATCTACAGCTAAGTACAGTAAAACCTGCCTTGCGCGGCCGCTGCCTCCACCGGTCACTATGCAGGGGCGGCTCCAGAACTTCTCCCAGGAGGGGGCGCCAGCCCCTAGCTGGGGGCGCCTACCCAATATATTAATAACATTTTCTGAAAAACCCTATGAAATTAAAGAAATTTTGGTCTGTAGGGGGGGGGCACATGCCGGGAGCGCCCCCCTCTTAGATCCGCCACTGCTATGTGTGTGTGGCCGATACAAGTCACGCCATTCTGAACCCTTTTTGGGTCGCCATTGGTGAAGGGTCTCACTAAAATTAAAGGGCTGTTTACACATAACGACACCGTAGCCGTCACCGGGCCCGTCACCGTCAGGTTTTATAATTGTGTCAATGGTTGACGGGCGGAATAGGTCTGGAACCCATTTTGCCCGTCAGACGGTCCGTCACCATTAACACAATGGTAAACTTTTGACGGTGACGGTGTCGTTACGTGTAAACAGCCCTTTACAGTTACTATCGAATTTTAATCTTTCCAAATTTTTAAAAATGTAGCTAACCATATCGTTGGGAGCCGGCAAAAAAGGCCCTTGACAAAACAAATGGACGATGTTCATTATTACACCTCAACAGCTGACCTTCCACAGTAGCTCTATGCTGTAAAATACAACAACACATAAAAAATAACAGATGTAATTCAAAACAGGTGTCCGCTGCTACATATTTGCTCATTTTATTCATGAATGCTTGCTTGTCATTTTGAATTTCCTGACTTGATATGGGGCCTATCAATTGTCAACTACTATCTCTGTTCATAAATTATATTTAAAGTCTAAGCTGTAAATGGTACAAAGCAACTCACTTATTTGTGTTATGGAACATACGTGCATGTAACTTTACTGAAATTTTATCACATAATATGAATGAATTTTCACTGCAACTTGAAGAGCACTACATTGAAAAGTGAACTTTCCAAATTGACAATTCTTAACGTACCACATAGGTGCCGTAGATATTGTGTACATCTCTATGTTCCCAGCCACCATAATGCTTTGCATCTTTGTGCATCGTGATCTCGGGACCGTTAAATACAGACGGTTCGTTCATGTCATTCCAGGTAAACAAATCCAATGTAGAGCCAACGTATTGGTCCAGCATAAACTTATTTGCCCAAAATTCACGTATTTTTGGATCTAGAAAGTCTGGCCAACTTGACGAACCTGTAACATGTCAACTTATATTGTAACTCATAATTTAGATCTTGGCAAAAATGAAGAAAAAGTTCATTAAAAATTGAACGAAACAAAAACGCAGACATACTGAGTATCTGAGAGATAAGTTGAATTGTATATTTTAAAAAAAGCAGCAACTAAAAATTGCACACTTATACAGTAGTTTCATATTACATAAGATAGTAAGAACCCATCCTGATGTTCTCACTGTTCTATTATCCACTGCAGTAACAACATCCTGCCGCGCTTGGGCAATTACAAAATCAAGCGAGGTGAATCAGTTTAAATTAGGGTACCTGGCCAACACCAGCCGTCATAATCGTGGCCATCCTTGTTCTTTATGTAAAGGCCCTGATCTCGCCCTTCTTTGTGCATAAAATAATTATCATCTCTTTTGATATGTGGGTCGACTATAGTAACCATCTTCCTTCCTTTGGACGCTACTTTGTCAATCATGTCCTTAGAGTTCGGGAACTTATGTGCATCCCACGTGAAGTACCTAAATGTTTAAATTTCGCAAGTTTTATTATAACTCTGCTGGTGAGACCAGGAACCTTGCGAGATGATTGATGTGGTGATTGATTGCAAAATGTTTTTGATATGTTTGATTCGCTTACAACGTACATTTCTTAACAGTTTAAACAGCAATAGTCGAAGAGAGTGAAGGCGATCTATCATACACAGAAGAAATCAACCAATCACCACAGGAAGTCATCCCACAGCAGTTAATTCTACCTGGCCAACAAAAGCCTTTATACTGTTTCCCATTTCTGTCTTTGATGAAGAGATCATGGTTTCTACACTCGTTGTACATAAAATATCCATCGTCTTCTTTGATATGTGGATCTATGCTACACACCATTTTTCTTCCCCTGGAAGCTACTTTGTTTAGCATATCTTCTGGATTTGGAAATCGATCTTGGCTAAATGTGAAGTATCTAACAAAAGAGTAAGTATTTTATACCCGTCTTTCTGAGAATTTCGTATTACTTTATATTTATATACACTACATTTACGTTGAAGAGAAGTTTTGATTTGCTGATACAGGCACCAATATTTATGGAACTGCTGCAAAGAGGTTACTCGTACATATGTCACGGTAAACCGGTTTAACCCCCACCTCCTACTTCTTTGGCATAGTAACTGCCCCCAGCCTCTTCTCTACCCAGCACATTTAGCCCAAACCACTAATACTCCCGGAACAAGGAGATCTGCCACTTGAGTACGGATTGGATCTGTACTCATGTGGTGCACATGCATGAGTAATCCATGACCCTTGCCTCCAGTGAGCAGCCACACCCCCCTCCCAATTTCTATAAATACTCGAGCCCCCCAGGTTCAGCATTCTGAACTGGGATCTGGATTGGATCACAGTTCAGGAAGACTCTTCCAAAATACCCATCACCTCTGTTCCACCCAAGGAGACTTTGGCCCAGTGAACCAGGACAACCAGCTCTGGCTCCATGCCAGGGCCCTCTACATTCTTAACAATAAACTTGTCTGTTTCCTGTGTGCCGACCATGATGGATCTGCCAATCAGACACCTAATTTAGATAGCTAAGCTTAAATCCACAATTTCTAAGTGCACGTCAATGTCGGTGGTGGTACTAAATCAAACAGGACAAGGACTGCTGTTTCAGGGACTGGAGCTAGTGCCACCCCTAAAGTCGGGATAGTCAAGAGTTCTACTCGGCGACGACGCTGGGTACCAGTGAGTGGGAGTTTAAGATCACGCTGACCCCGGGGAAATCCGCGACACATATATAATACAAATTTACTAACTTTTTTCCATCAGTGTGTTCAATATCTAGCCAAATGACATCCAAGGGTATATTGTGTTCATCAAATCCAGCATCAACACTGAAATAGAGGCGATAAAATGTTTACGCTGCATACTAACATTTTAGTTTTGAAAAGTATATTTTATCAATGCGGTTTTCAAAAGGATTTACTCACTTGAGAACATCTTGTTCATCATTGTAATTCCATCTACTCTGGTGATAGGCAATGGCAAATAACTAAAACGGATAATAAAAATAGGTTTTGTTGTCTTTTTAATGTTACTGAAATTCTATGAAATTATCAGATTGGGAATTAACTCTCTGTCAAACGTAAACGGACTCAATATTCACTCCTATCTCAATTTTTATAAAAAAAATTCACCATGAAAACTTACTGGAGGTAACGGGGTAGTACCAGTCAAGGCTGCATACTGCCTGAACACGTCTCGAGGTTCTGGTCCTAACATAAAGAAGACATCTATGATGCCTGACTCGGAGAACCAGTGCGTGTCAATCTGTGGAATCTCTTCTCCTCCAGCAACAAAGTTCACTAGTTTTGACATTAAATTCTGAAAATAGAATTTTTTAATGATAGGTGCAACTAATAGGTCCCAGGAGATTGATTGTCTACAACAAATATACCGAACTAAGAAGCACTCTTTAAGAGAATTATGTAAAATTGCATTCTCACATACTGGTGCATTTATCTCGAATTGAATAGCTTCACTTTTAGAAAACAATACACATCAATACACTGAAAAGACACACCCCACGATTCGATCCAGTGTACCGACTCCGATACCGTCGGAGCGGGGAATTTTCAGCGCAAATGCTTTGGTAACGGATAGCTTACCAATGTCCATATAGTCACCTAAAACCACGAGACATGTCGGTGAAGCTGTCGGTATCGGAGTCGGTCAGAATGAACACACCTTGGACGAAAACGACATCGCTGACAAATGGGTTCATGGTGATTTCAGTTTGGCATTCACACACAAAGGCGGGAAACATCAAAAAAAAAAAAATTCCTATAATTTCCGAATTCGCGCAAAGCGAACGGAAATTTAACACCGTAACATAAACCGTCTAAATTTAATCACAGTTATTCAACCAGATTACCAACAATGTCAAAATATACGAAACTGCCCCATGACCTCCAATGTGTAAACAGTATCGAAACATTTAAGAGAAGGCATAAAAATTTGTACATAATAGAAAAAGCTTTAAAAAGTATAGTGTTGCTTACTAATACCCGTGTAATATTCAAAAATATGCTAATTTCATTACCGAATATATGGTTTGCCAAATACCCGACTTAAGAGAAAAATAAGTATTCAGGGAAATGTTAGGAAAATCAAAAACAATGCAATATCTGGAAATAAAAAAATATCTAAATCTGAATGATATCATCCTCATATAGGGAACAGAAACTTGAGTTGAGCAGATTAGTATTGCAGGATTTACTAATGGCAAAAAAACATGATTTCATACATAATTTATAGTTACCTTGTCTGCAATGTTCGAACTAATATCAATCCACGTTTCAGCAGCATTGAGCCAAAACATTCCAACAGTTCTCTTTTCACTGTAAAAGAAATCGAAATTATTTTACAGAAATCTACTTATCGTCTGATCAAGAACGCGATAAATCGCATTATTTCTTCGTGTTCAAAACGGCGATACTAACTTGTGCGCGAGCATCACAGGCACCGATCCATACAGGGCCATGGGATTGTTCAATTCATATTCAAAAACATCCAAATTATACAGTCTGTAGGGATCCGTACTTCTAAAATGAAAAATTAAGTGAAAACGAACATTTGTGAATGACACTTCACTCCTAAATTATTCATATTGATAAAAACAAACCATAACCACGATAAAGCAATCATTAGATAAAAAATCACACGTACTTGGTTGATTTCAAAGCCAGTGTGTCAGCATGTTCTGGAATGCCATAAACATGTTCAAATCCAGGGAAGGCGATATCCACCCCAACAGAACTGGGTCCAAAAGGTTTCGTATCTTTGTGAGATTTAAATGTTTCTTCCCACATGTCTGGTTCCTCTTCTTCTTCGTGAACCGGTGCTGGCGCCGGCGGTTCTTTTTCACCGTCATCCTGTAAACACAGCGCCCATGCCACATTTAATCTGCTGGTCCTTAAACGTTTGTTGCAAGGTACAGAACGCGTACACATGTACCAGAATATTTACCTGTGCCCCTTCTTCTCCCTGATTTTCTTCCTCCGCGGCAGGTTCAGGTGCTTGTCTGAAAGGAGCCGACAGATATGAGTAAAGTCTACTGAAGATCCCCCTACAAACAAACCACAATTTCCCCTGACCATACATTTGCAGCAGCAAGGAAAGAACAAGACATAGAATCCCATTATTGAAGTTGACAAGTAGGCGTTTTTCCAGTGTTACAATGAGGAAAATAAGAAAGAGAAGTAATTTTCTCTTACAAACCGAGTGCTTCATTTATTACTTTTTATCCATTTGAAGTCAAGGCAAAAGTGGTATGTTTTATTTGGTGCTTACTGTATTAGTTTTCTAAAGTACAGAAATATGTAACATAATTCATATTCCAGAGTTCTTAAAATGAACCTATTGCAAGATTCTTGAAGAACTACTACTTTGCAAATAAAAGGATTTCAAAGTATACCCAAGGTACTAACACAGGGGGAGAACATAGTCGTGAAGAAATGTTAAGATGTTACAACTTCAATAATAGGGGTGGTTAATGATTAATTATTCCTTTTAAATACACCTTTGTCCAAACCATGTATCCATCTGATCATACTAATCTTGAGTGCACACACAACTATTTAAATTATGACCACAGACTACAACTTCCTATACTATTCCCCGCAAGCAATACAAATACACTCGTCAAAACAGGTAAGAAGGGTAGAGAAAGAGCAAACGGTAAATAAAGACAATGAGGCGTTAATTCGATTGGCTTCCATAAAAATAAAAACCTGAATACTCACGGCTGTGCCCTGTAGTGCTCGTATTTCAGCAAGGCTCGACTGTTGATACTTATCACTGGTTCACCGCTAGATACGATGTCAATCCGCAATGGATCTGACTGAATTACTATTTTGTTTTGCTCAAATGACAATGTGATGCTGTTGTGGTCTTTTGCATCCACCCCCAAACTAAAAATAAAGTTTGTATTGTTCAGGATACTTTACCAATTTTAGAGGGTTACTGACTTTGTAGAGGCTTTAAAAAGTTGACCAACACACTCAACTGTAGTGTCAATCGACTGAGGGTAATAGGAGTCCTGTTTATAATCTCAGTAATACTGGATTTCAATCTTTATTTTAAAACGGAATAATCTCTCTCCTTATGATCACAACGGTTTTAACCACCAGTGTATATGTCCCGGGATTTTCTGAAGGCCACCTTACTTGAAATGAATAAATATTATGGAGGACGGCACTGATACAAGTTTACTCACTTTTGTTGGACAGGTTCCTTTATAAGTACATCACCAACAGGTGGTTCGTAACGTTCCTTTATTGGCTCCAATTCTGTAATTCTCATTCTGGCTGTGTTGCTCTAATTGAAATGAACAAGATTGGTTAATACATCACACATTTTTTTTCTGATACAAATTTCAACGCAAGAGTGTGACGAAATTTATCATACCTCAAGTGCTATCACTTCAAGTTTGAATTTCACATTATTTTTAATGTTAAGAATATGCATTGAAACTTTTGTTGCTTCTGTAACAACAGTGTCTAAAAGTATTTTGTACGGTGAATCGTCTGCTTGCATGTCGCGATGACGTCTACAACGGAAAATGATTACCACTATTAATGTCTAAAAAAATTATATTGCGATATATAACTTAGAACTTCCTCGACTATCATAATGCGTGAATTAATAAGTTAATAAGTATTCACTAATTACAATTCCCCCAAATAAACCTGTTCAAACAGGCTACACACACAAGCTCTCTAACTTACTTGCAAAAACCACTCTGTGAGCATGTTTTGAAATTTCCCCGGTCCACGGCCGTGACAAATCCAGCCAAACCAAGTATCCACAACCACTTCATACAGCGCATAGTGTACGAAGTATCTATAAATTAGACAAGATATTCTCATGTGACTTATTTTCATCGCCAGTATAAAAATCACGCCACACGGTGGACACACAATTTCTCATTTAACACAAATGAAAGAATGGACATTTCTTACAGATACTAAATACTTTGACACACGAACAGTGAATACGTTGTCGTCCATGTGAGACCAGGAATAAGTGCCTGATTATACATTGCGTACTCTGATGTATTAAAAGCCCCAAACAAATGTTTTTTGGAAGAATATACTGCATGCGAAACCAAACGCAATCTGGATACTGCCTGCCAGTGTGAGTGTGATCCAGGGTCTACCCATAATTACGTCTTCAAATATTTTAACATCTTAACAATCTAAACAATGTAATCGGTAGTTTTATGATTTTTCCAATTACAAACTTTGGAAAAACAGAGATCATAATTCATTTCACTGGGAACTAAGGGACCAAGCTTATTAACACGCGTTGTGACAGTGTGTGACCCGGCGAAACGGGTCGCACGTTTTGACGGTTCATTTTTTACTGCAACGGTTACTGCCCTGTCATTTCATTACTAATTCAAACTACACTGCGATAACAGTAATAAAAGTGTAACTATCCTTTTATCAAATAAAATGAAAAATCAATACAAATACCCTACCTGAATAACCCTGTTGATTTGCGGTGAGCCACGTCAAGTTCTAAAATTAAATGTACTTGTTTCTCTCCTCCCGAGTTTGACGAATGCTTTAGATAATCTGCATTTTGAAAAAAAAACAATGGAATTTGTGGAGCTCTCCCGGCTCCACTATTTCGCAAGGGTTTAGACGAGGCAATTTGTGGCTGAATTTTGACTCGCGAGATAGTCTAGCCTACTTTTTCCTTGCTAGGTGACGAGGTGAAAACACAAGTACGACCAATCCTGCACACTGGAAAATGTTTTTCGCTAAAATTATATCTAGGGGCTTTGGTAGAAAGGAAAATCTATTTTACATATTTACATACAGCCAATAACATGGTGTTTACTGCCAGATAGTATTTGGGGGGGGTGAATACCTCTGGAATGTGTGTTAGTTTAATAATATATTAGAGGACCAATAAAATATGGGCGGAATTTAAAGTGGGCGAAATGAGGGCATCTATTTGACCTCGCAACGAAGTCTCGCGAGATTGGAATTGTTGTCAACATGGCCAACAAGCTTTCGGAGCTAAATCTTTCCGAAGAAGAAGTTCAACGCCTTACTGAGGCATTCAAGAAAGAAGAATTTAAGAAATTATTTGCAGAATATGCAGAGGAAATTTCGAATCCAGAGAATAGGAAGCGTTATGAGGCAGAAATCGCTCAACTTGAGGCCGAACGCGGCATGGATATTAAATTCGTTCAGCCCGAGCCTGGGCATGTCATCAAAACGACCGTGAACGGGGAAACCAAAGCCTTCATTAATATTTGCAAAAACGAGCATATAGAGAAACCCTCTGCCAACAAACAGAAAACGAAGGATGGAAGGTATGGTTTGCAATGGTCTATTCCACATAGTTTTGCTCCTCCCAGAGAGGATACGGACAAGAGTGGAAGTAAATGCCGAGTGTTCGACGTTGTTTTCCATCCAGATACGTACAGGATGGGAGAAACAAACGTTCGCTTTCGTAAAATGCTGCACGATACCGCTTTTGACGGCATTGAGCGGCAATTTGACGTTTCCATCGATCGGATAAACATGAAATTTCCGAAGATGAAATTTAAAGGGATTCCCTCGGCCACTGTTATTCGCTCGAAAAGTGGGGAAAAGGCTAGTGAGATTGATAAGGATGACATTATGAACAATTTTCCGTATCCGTATGACGAGAAAACAACTGAAGAAAAGTCGAAAGAAGTGGAAAAGTTTAAAGAAAGAAATGGTGAAAAGAAATCTGGTATTGGTGATGCTACAAAAGAGAACAAGGCCGACCCATACACTGCACCGAAGTATAGCATTAAACACAGAAGTGAAATAGAACTGGATCAATTCAGGAATGCACCTGATGCTACTCCAAGCACCAGACCCAAAGAACTTGTCGTCGAGATAGACCTGCCTCAATTGAAATCAGCTGCACCAGTGGATCTTGACATCTTTGAAAGAAGGCTATTCCTGAAAAGTGAAGAACCAGCCAAATATAAACTAGACTTATGTCTTCCCTATCCAGTTGACGAAAATGATGGTTCTGCCAAATTCGACAAAAGCAAAAGAAGATTAATTGTTACACTTCCTGTTTTAACAGACGAAACGGTGCAGAACTTTTTCAAAGAAATCCAGAATGTTGGACAAATTTCGGAAGAGGGAGCTGTTGGTCAATCTCCATTAAATGAGCAAGAAAAACCACTCATTGAAGTTTTGTCTTCCTCGGAAAATAGTGCAGTATCCGAGTTGGTTGGCAGTGAAATTGCAACATCGTTGGGGGATAACATAGAAGTTATGAACGATGACAGCGAAAGAAATAAGAACATTACTGACAAGAACATCTGGACGCCTCAAGATAATTATCCCGAAAAGCAGAATATTCGATACACAATGCCCAGTTTTGACTATGATCAGGATGTTGGCACCGTAAGTCTCGTCATGCACGTGAAAAACATAGAGGTCGATTCAGTTGTGAAAATTTTTTCTCCAGATGATCAGAAACAGATTCGCATTAAATTTGTTTCCATGGGCTCCGGCTGCTTTCCTATACACTACAGTATCCTACTGAAGTTTGAAGAAGGTTGTAACATTGTACGCGAAGACTGCACAGTGGACGTTTCAGAAGAAAATCTTGTGCTTGTTCTTGCGAAAGCAAAGCTTTCCTGGAGCTGGTGGGACAAGTTTACGGCTGGTGTTGATGAAAATAATCTACAGGTAAACTTCAAATGTTTTTTGTCACATTTAAGTTAGAAATGGCTTTTTCATCACATCGTTGACGTTTCGCCATGGGTACATAAGTTTTACTGTTAAATCAGTTTATCTTCAGTACTTTAATGATCAAATTTGACCTTTATAAGTAATATTTAATCTTGGGGGGAATTACATTTTAACTACTGGATACCTCCATAATGGTCCACATAGATGTGGGAAAAATATGAAGATTTGATCCATTTTTACTCGTTTCAATTTCTAAGGTCCACAGAAATGTGGGTTAAATATGAAGATTTAGTCATTTTTACTCATTTTAATTCATATAATAAAAAGGTCTTGTAATTCGAAACGAGCACCCTTATTTATTAAATATCACATTGTCAAATATCAAACAAGTACACCCACTTCTACTTTTGTCATCACAATAAAAACGCATTTTGATACATGCATTGAATCCATCCTTCACATCAAAAGAAAACGAGATACCCCAGGTCTCCCCAATACATTGGCGGATCCGGCCAAAATTTCTTCATTTTCATGTAGTTTTCGAGAGAAATTGGTCAAATGGTAGGTTGGCGACCTCTTAGGGATTGGCGCCCCCCTGGGAAATCCTGGATCTACCACTGTAATTTCTAAAAAGACGCTAACCTTCGGTGTACACCATAACCTTATTTGGTGTGTGGGGGGTGGTGGGGATCTGACATTGGGGTGCACTGCCCCCCCCCCCCTCCAG
>JBCAUG010719668.1:0-12652 GCA_038406175.1 Haplosyllis leylae | reverse complement strand
TCACCAAAAGTTCAAATATTTATGTAATTTTTCAGCCAAAGGTCACCAAAAGTTCAAAGGGCCATCTATGGTGGAGTGATTACGTAATCCCCTGAATGGGGGGATTACGTAATTACTCCGCCATAGTGGCCCATATATCTCTTGCAGGGTAGAGAGGGCCCACAGGGCCCACATTGTCCCCACTACCTCTGAGTACAAAAGATTCATACACGTTCAATGATAGTAGTTCAAATAGTGGTTTAGTCTTGCTCCACTCAGCTTAATTCCTAACAGGGTGTGCAGGGCATCCAGGACTTTATGTCTACCCTGTGTGATTTGTTTTACCTGCATATCCTGCATGCCCTGTGTGTCTTGTGCACCCTGTTGTTAAGAAATATGCCAAGTAGAGTGCTCAAAACCAAGCCTTTTGCACCTAGAGCTGGTGGGGACAACTGGTACTCCCAGCAGGCCCCTTTTGAACTTTTTTGTACACAGAGGTGGTAGGGAGACTTGAACACACACCTGCACACCCTGCATGACCTGCTTGCCCCTCCCGCCCTGCGAGCCACCATCAAATAACTGAAAATCTTTATATAACTGTTACTGGAATTACATTGAACAAATTCTACACAGAGCCCCGTTAACCCAGTTGTCAGAATAGTTGCTCTGCAGATTGCAATTTGACCTCCTTTTCTGTCGTTCATGTCTGGTCATCTTACACAAAATCACTGAGGTGTGGAATGCGTTGATAGTCTGTTTACAATGGAATAGAAGTGCCTTGTATGACATGTAGATCTATGTCCAATAAATGACCAGGCACAAAGAAGAGGGAAAGAAACTCGCGAAGATGGTTCCCCCATTTACGAAGATCATCAGTATGGTAAGTGGTTAACAAATTATTCTCCAATATAACATTTCTGTAGTAATAACTAATAATAGATTCTATTTGATTTTATCTTTTCTTTTTTGATTCGACGAAGACTTCTTGCGTTCAACTGACCACCAAATGTTTTGGAACTGACAGAAAAGTCACACACCTGGCAGCATCTAATATTAAGATGAAGCCGGTAATTTCAGAAAGAAAGGATTCCAAAAAACCCTGCAAATATTTTTGTACTGATTTTGGGCACATAAGATCCTACTATATTTCACATAGGCAATCTGTGGTTACCACTTTTGTTGGTCAATTACCCTAAACATAAACATTGGTTTTCAATAGATCGATTCTAGGAATGAGTGAGAGTGAGGTACAAAAAAGACAACTTTGTATTTTCTCATTAAGAATAGTCTGTTAACACAAAGTTGCACCAACTAAGTCTACGAAATTATACGTAATGTGTCTTGGCCTATTTTACGAACGAAAGTGATCACTTTCCGGGTAATGGTTTTAAAGTACTGGAAGCCACAGTGATTAGAATTAGCCACAGTTATATGGAAAGAAAAGGATGTGAGGCTTTTAGTGGAAAAAGCCATCGAAACAGGAATGTAAATGTCACCTTATTAGCAGTCTGTAAACAATCTCACCTCTGTGGCCCGACCTTCAGCTTGAATAAATGAATCCAGTACTTGCGACAAGTAAGATAAGTAAAAGCTTGAAGTTTGAAACTTTTAATTCTTTGACAGGGGACCATTAAATCCTGGTATGTAGACCTACGTTAACAATGAATATGTTAAAGACATTGCAATCTATTGTTTGTCATTAAAGTTATTTTCTTCTCCAAGTGCTGTTATTCTGACTACAAGGCTGGTTCTGAAAATAGTGAGTGCAGAAATTTTTGATTTTTGAAAACCCAGGCTACGTGGTGCACGTTCCAATGCTATGAAGAAAGCCATTCCATGTTTGCTCTGGTCTCATTTTCACCACTGCATTTTATTCATTTCATAAATTCAAACTGCGACATACTGAACATGTCATAGCCACATTTTCGTTTATTTTTGGTAAATAACATAAATTCACATATCATTGAACAGTAAGGTTTTGATCCTAAGAATCTGCATATCAAGGACATATTGGGGGATAATTTTCCCATTATTTCTAAGAGTACAAAATACTGAAACTGGAAATTACACTGTCCCAGCCAGCCTTCAGATGTTGATTATTTCAATTGAAATTAACTGATTTATATTGGTATTAAAGCAGCACTGAATGAAGTAAGCTTAAAAAATATATTAAAATTTTCCATAGGTGAAGATTAAATTTCTTAGTCTCATGTTCAAAATTTCAAAAGGGAAATGTGAAACATACGTTGCAGAATAACTTTGTTCGTGTGCATTGTGACTTCTTTCCCGATATTAGGTTATCACAAAAAGAGACCTTACAATAATCCCTGTGAAGGTTTTAGTGTCCAAGTGTCATTGATGATGAAGGAGAAATCTTACAGTCAAAAGTCGAACAACATTTAGCAATGTTTGCGCGCTCGCAAAAGTTGCGAATACGACCATTTTTCAAGACATTACGAGGCAATATCGACCACGGCTCCCTTTCCTATTCTTCGTTTTATCTTTACTGGGCCAGGTACCTGGGCCAGGGATGGGGGTGGGGGCGGGGATAAGGTGTGGTATGGTGCAGTAGAAATGCAACTCACTTGATAGTACTTTATTATATACCTTTGTTTTCAGAGCTGAATGAAACTAAAGGCCAATATTTATTTATCCGCATTTGTGTGTTTGTATTCTAATACAAATGGATAAACTGCTGAAAACATCTAATTTCAGGTTATGACAGAAATCGCATGTTTTACTAAGAGCTTTTGTGGTCTGGGCTGTACAGATCCCGGACAGTATTCTTTTATGAATAGCCTTCTATAAATATTACGTAATACTCAGTTGAAGCAAAAGATTTTCAAAGGCCAATATGATTGCAATCATGAAATCATGAAAAAAAGCTAAACTTATTTTTAAGAAACTTTGCCTAAGTAGGGTCTACATTAGAAAAATCTTTTTTGAGTCTATGTTCGGTTAACTGCCGAGACATAAATATCATTCTATCATTATTACGTTATGATGCAAAAACTCCAGCTCGAATGATTCAGAGTACAATGCATAGGGTCTCATGGCAGTTTTATATGAAGCAGTGGCTTTTCTAAGGAAAAACACTAGATCAGGGTACAAAGGTATCAATTTGTTCAACATCCATTCATATCAAAATTTCTCATTGATATTGTCTTTCCCTGTCCGAAGGTATGTACATATTTACATGTACAAATATTTAGATTCCATGTACAATATTTAGATTTTTCAGTAAGTCAACATGTTTATATTAATAAGACTAATATGTGTGAAAATATAAATCATATATCATGTCCGTGCATTTTGCTTTTGTGAGGGCACGATGAAAAGAAATGCAAGGAGAAGAAGCAAGAGAAAATAATTAAACCACTTGGTAACGGCTGGGAATTCACGCAACATTGTCAATCCGTCTTGGCGTGATATAAACGTGGTTCCAGATGAACTGGAAATGCCATCTCATTAGTACTTGGATAACAATGCGCCCATTCAGAGTCATTTCCTTCCTGTCATAAAGAAATTGCGCTTCCACTGTCCTCCAGCACGTTAAAAGCCCGTGTGTAAAGACAAGTTCATTACGACATGTTGAATTTGCGCCAAGGAATAAGTCTCGGTATTTACAGGAAATCAATCTTGCTTCAGTCACAAAAGTAATTTAGTCATTTGATTTTAATGAAAGAAGTGGTGAATCCTAAAGTTGAAATAATGAATTTATGTGACAGTTTCTTGCCAAGTGTAAAACAAATATAAATGGTTTTAGCAAATGGTTTTGACAAACGAATTGACAAAGCTAATAAATCTAAATCAAGCTAAAAGAAAGCAATATTACACAAATTAATTGGTTTATGACAACTAACTTTATAATGATGCAAAATGCAATGGTAATTAATGGATAGTCTTAAGAGTTTTAGAAAGCGGTTCCGAAGCAGAATTATATTAATTTTGATTCATGTGCCAAGTAGAGGCGGAAGATACATGTTTTTGAACCAAAAACGATTGCTTTCATCTACGGCGAAGAGCGTATCAACCGTTGAAAAAAAGAACAGCATTAATTTCTTTTTGTTTAAAAATAAAAAGGACAATCCTAAGAACATATTTGACCGTTTTAAACAGATGCTTGTTCGTCCCAAAATTACACTACAAAAGACAAAGTTTTTGTGAGACATTGAACGTGTAATGCTTTTGGAACAAAACAGGGTACATTGCCAACAGTGGCATTAAAGTATTTGTTAGTAATCTACTGCTTACAAATTGATTTTGAGCCTCCATGTTGTCGTTCGTGAACAGATAAAGGAGGCATATGGAGCAATTCGACCCAGGACCAACATCGTCACACAAAAGTAAAATCAATCACGAAGTTATGGCAGTCTGAAAGATGCTTCTGTCAAGTATCTGCAGCTACGATGCACATATATTTTACATTATCCTTGTAGAGTTGCAAGGTTATGTTCCTAGCAACTGGGTATTGGCTTATTAAAAGCAGGATTTCTTGCCTGTTTTCTAGTTGAGTCAGATAACAATTGTCAGATATCCTTGCCTTCTGGCCCCTCCAGTAATATCTACGTGTTGCCAACGCTCACGAGGAAGATTGTTTCTGCAGTTCTATTCTTTTGACAAAGATTTTATTATTATCAATTAGATGGTGAGATCTTTGCAGAAAATGATTTACCAAACACAACAAAACGCACGTGTGCGTACGATCAGATGAAATGAGATCTGCAAGTTGATATGCACCAAAGGTATTGAATGAAAACTTCCAGAAATTTAATTTGTGTGAAGATGTGGGTCATGAAAATAAATGCGGTTAGTAATGGATAAAGAAGCAATTGAACAGACCTGATTCTTGGACTTGTAGAGAAAATTACTTTCAGATGTGAACGTGGTGTAAGATACTGTCATTAACAGAATCACTCTCAGCTTCATTACCAGTAGTTTTAGGCAATTTTGGGGATTTTTGCAATGAAACACTTGTGTATTTTTAGGCAAGATTATATCTAATATATTTCATTTTTCGTACAAACGATATGAATTTGAATGTAGTCAACTTGACACACTCTTGTTTTAGATGCCTTTATTCAATTCAAGAAATGGGTATCATTTTCTGGTTAAATTTTGATCACATTAATTTCTCTTTTGGGGCATTTATTTTTCCTTTAAATGCAAATCAGAATGTGTAAAAATGACTAAATATTACAATGTTTGTCTCTGAAGTCTTCAATGTTGCTTTCCTGATTTTATTTAGTCTCAAAAGCGATGCAGATATGACACCTGCTGAACTGTAACATTTCAGTTTTTAGGCCATATTAAATTCAGTATTATAGCACTGAAAATTTGAACAGGAAATCAGAACTGTAGTGTAAATTTTGCACATTTTAATATTTATGTCAAGTTAAAAACACATAAATAAGAAGATACATGAAATTGATTGAAATTTTGGAAATTGATAGGAATTTCTCATTTTGATGGTCCGGCGTACACATAGTGTATGAGTGGGCTTTGTATTCGACCAGAACAACTTGGGATGGACCAATTTTATGACAAAAACTTAACAACCTACCTCCCCTCCTCAGACTGGACATAGAGAATTTTGGATTTTAACTGATTTGGACTCAAATATTGGGATTTGATATGCATGGGACCATCTTCAGCCTCGGTCAGGGGCGCCTCGTTCCACTTAAGAGTGTTAATAAAATGCTTCGAACGTTTCATCTATGTGTTTTTTTATACTT
Source organism: Haplosyllis leylae (assembly GCA_038406175.1). Taxonomy (NCBI): domain Eukaryota; kingdom Metazoa; phylum Annelida; class Polychaeta; order Phyllodocida; family Syllidae; genus Haplosyllis; species Haplosyllis leylae. The sequence goes on along the minus strand of JBCAUG010719668.1, from coordinate 6,938 downwards.
TACGCATTTGATTTTCACTCCCTGCAGTAGTACCAATTCTGTGAGATATGGAAGGAGCACCGAAACATGGATGGAAACAAATGACATCAAGTTACACAAAAGAAGGACAAAAGGACATTTGAGAAATATATTTGTATTATTTTAGGCGTCTTTTTTGTCCTTTATTGCATAATATAGATTTTTGCACTGCGTAGATTCAAGGTCGAAGAGAATTCAACACACTGACGTGGAAATAATTTCATCCAATTTCTGATAAGTTACACAGTGATCCATAAATCTGATCACAAAGTAAAAATAACTTATTGTTATCTCTCGCATCAGTCAAGAGTGGATTTGTGCGACATTTAAAGGTTTTGTTTGTGCAAAATACACGTCCTTAAGACGTTTGCTCATTTGAGTTCAAACAAAATGTTAAAAGTATCAAAGACTTAGTACTTCTTCATTTGCATAAGTCATAATTATTATTCTCAAGTCAGCACAAATGCCATAAATACAATCATCATTTTCTGACCAGTCTCTCATTTGTTGACATTAAGTTCATTTGTAAATAAATTTGAACATTAAGTGAAGTAATCGGGGTAATCATTGTAGTTTATGACTCACAAACAGTTGCGATGCTTAGTCCTTCTGCGATTTTGTCGCCCTCAGTAATTAGCCTTTCAACCCTCAATTTAAGTTGAAGTGCGCAGACACTTCCCTGGAACACTTCCACCTCATGCAGCTGCACCTCAAATGGAGTACATTATTACAATTTTATGGAAACAAAATGATGAATGATTTTCAATGGGTGTAAACGCTACTCAATGAAAACTTGTCCCTTGTGACACATCCCTGTGAAGTTTTCTGTTTTAGAAAAAGCCTGCTTAATATAAAAGATAAATAATGTTTCAATATTGAGGTGCCAGCTACAAATTGACGCATTACTGTCGAAACCATCTGTAACTACATTTTACTTTTACATTTCCCTCAACCCTTACCCACTATGTGTAGTGACTTTTTTCTAAGGTTTCTGAAGACACTAGTTGGTTCTCAATCTTTAACCTGTTACAGTTGTCCCAAAATATATTCATGTTGTTGGATTTATTTTGGGTAAAGTATATTAAGCACCGATAATAAGCCACGTGCTACAAGCTCCAGTTGAACAGGTCTGATCAACCCTTACACAAAGCTTGTTATAAATTTAGTGACAAGCTGCCAGAATGGAGATGTTTCCATTTACAGATTATAACCCGGGTAGACAGTGTAGGCTTTGCGCTGTCAGAAAGGTTAGTTCTCAGAATGCAGCTTTGGTCGTTAAGATGTGACTTTAATTTCCACTGCATTAAAACTGCAGGAAGTTTTTAGGTCTTTTCCTAATACACTCCGTTAATAGTTAATTTTTATCGCCATATTTGTATTCATTACAAGTAGCTTGTAGGATTCACGTGGATCATACCATGTATGGAGAAATCTTTATAATAACTAGACTTCACGCTTAACGAGATTCCTGTTTTTCAAGCAGACCATACACAAACGAGAGTTCTCGTATAATCATAAAATCGACACTGTTGCGTAGAAAAGAAACCCGATTTTTTACATCTTCATGGATACAAATGAGAAGAAAATACTTTTTTGAAGCCCTTGTGCAGGAAATGTTTGGGAAATGTGTCACAAATGGAAAATGTATGTTGTATGCATATATGTATGTTTGAATAATACATACATATGTGCATATATGTACATATGTATTGATTTATATAGATTTATCTGGACAAGGCTGATGGATTTTTGTGAAGAACCGAGAATTACAAAATCCTATTGCAGATGATCATAGGATATTTCCTTGTGTAGTGGTCAATATTCAATTAAACTGACAAACGTTTCTTGTTGCCGTAAGTTTCAAGTGAAATGACTTCACTCAAAGTAACTATCCAGTTTTGTCATCGAATTTTCTTCGAAAGTTTACGACATTGCAGTTCACTTGTCGATATTAACCTATTAATAAATCCGAAGAAGATCTTATATAAATGTTTTTTCTGCAATGTAATAGGCATAAAGTCCAAGAATTTTGTTCAGGTCCTTAGGAACATTATCATCTCCTTCCAATTAACATTTTGTCATCTAAGAGAATTCCCTGTCTACCAATAATGCATCTCTGTCATATTATACGAAATGAGAATAATTCCTTAAGCTTTTCAGAACATGGTTGGAATTTGATATTAGTGTTGTGTACGAGACTCATATTTTAGCCAGTGAAATTATCTAAAATCAACAAAGAAGTGTCTCTTTTGGGCCGAAAATTGTTCCCTTAATGATGCTTATTGTCAAATACCTATGGTTAATGCTCCTCATATATATACATTGTAGGAGCACTTTACTTTCTGACCTGATGTATTTGATATCAAAGTAGAAAATCCGAAAGTAATTTCATCACCAAAAACAGAAAATTGATACAAAATGGCTCAAACTAAGATACATCCAAATGTCAAATGACATATTCATTGTGTGAAAACAAATTTATTTCAAGTTTACATAAAATATTTCTGAAACTGGAAAAAAATTAACGTGACCGCCTACACAAGAAGGTCGCCAGAAGCATTTCAATTGGTAAATATGGCCTGGGAAAACTCTAATTTGTCTCTGAGATAAAAAAAAACCATAATTAAAGTATGTGTGTGGTAAATCTTTTATCAACAAAGCGAACGGCCTGTTCATAGGTATGACAGTGCCAGATGACTGGCAAGCCTTGAATTTGTTACAGATCTGATACATCCAAGTTTGTGACCCATTCGTAGGTAATGCTGTCACGATTGCTCATCACTACCTTATCCGCGTCTAATGTCTGCCACTGGTTCCTTTTACAATTTACAATAATACTATTAATGCAGATAATATATTCTACAGCTCTAAAGATCTTTGGTACCTACTTTTTTGAAAATTACTACATTAAACTATTCATGTGTTCACATTTTGTGTTGATCTCCTTCACGGTATAATTTTTTTTAAAAAACAATTTGGAGGACATATGTCATTTTTTGTCGGACAACTGATACCCCTGTTTTGCTCTTCTGGTGACGTCTGCGCTGGGTTTCAAAACCAGGGTGGATTCTACGGCTGTATTTTTTGGCCTGTATGGAATGAATTCCTCAGATTTACCTCTGGTGTGACACCCGCTTGCCTCGTGGAAGCCAGATTATGCTAAGAGAGCGGGTAAACAGATCACAATATGGGTTATGTGCCTCATTACCCATGTGCATTATTCTATGAATACATTAACTAAGTTAAATATTTCAGTTGTCAAAAGGTCAAAACAGCTGGACTATAAAGGAAGTTCATAAATATAACATGACACAATGAGAGGCTCACACATAATGAGGTCAATTTTGAGGTCACATATGATGGTTATCAAAATCCCTCAAAAAGTTCATAAAATAGGTTTTTGAACAATTTCAATGACCTTCATATGTGATGTCAAAATTCACCTCATCAGGTGTGAACCTCATTGTGTCAATTTTTTCCTCCATAGTCCACCTGTTTTACTTTTTGACATTTGACATCTTTTTGACAATTTGACATTTTGCCACATTCCAAAAACAGTGGTGTGTGATATGTTAAAAATTCAAAGAGCTGAGCTACTATTGGGTTTCATAAAAAAGGAATGAGATCAATCTTTTGGTAACCTCTAACAATACTTTGAAATACTCCTTGATGGCAGAATCTCGCTAAATCACACATACCTGTTTTTCACTACAATTACGTACCAATTTAACAACTGTGCTTAAAAAGAGATATTATTTAACATTAGATTACCACAGTAGGTGACAGTTGTCCTACACTATGTCATTTTGCCAGGAAAATTACGAAGAAAATTAGTCCGTAGTTGATACCAAAGGAGTGACAGACGCAAAACAAGAGGCGTAGTTAAGAAAGTTCAATTATACTTATGAAAGGAAGTTTCCTATAAGATACCAAAACAAATGCCGTCTATTAGGTAAAATTTGGTAATTTTGGATGGGACTGGTTATATATACGGACATCCAATGGCAATTTGTGAAGCAGTACAGCAGATAAATGCTACATATGTTCCAATGATCATATATCATGTCATCCTCAGTGTACCATTTACTCAGTTGGTACCAATGGGATTACTCATTAATGTGTACAAAGGACCTTGCTCTTAATCAAGATCAAACCTTTGTTCAGTTGACTGACTGACTACAGAACAAATCTTTCCTCTCATGGTGATGTCTGATCCCATAAGACTATTAATGCACTCCATGGAGATGACCCATAACGGCCGATGATTATTGAATTTAGTGCACTGCTTTGCAAATGTAATGACAACGGGTGGTGATGGTAGACAGTCTACAGTTTATTATTCATGTCTTTTACTTTATCTTTCCATGTTCTTCTTTGCGGAATTATCATCTTTTTATTCAACTAAGTGAATTCCAGCAATGGCTTTAATTATTTTTTGCCTTTTGCATGCATTTCCAAAACCCGGTGATTTTTATCTTTATACTTTAATTTTGAAACCTGAAATGCTACCGGCGAAAATAATGGCTATACGTCTGAAACGAAACTTAAGTTTCAAGTTTTTTTTGCAAAGCATTTCAATGCATGATTTAATACCTGCTACATTTTTACAAGCAAGCTGGCATGTCAACACAGCTCTCAGCTCTAAGTAAGGATAAACTCCCTGAAAAATGGGACAAGGTTACTTGGAAAATTAAATTTGCAAGTAAATGTGGACCATGAAAATAAATTTGGATGGTGATGGGGAATAAGGCCCACGGGGACCCCTATTTGTACTTACGTGACGACCACAAACTGCCTGGCGTAAATTGTGCATTAGAAGAAAGATGCTTCTCTTGAAAGATTAGCACTGAATCCCATGTGCATTTTCAGCAAGTACTCGGACAGAGAAGAAAGACTTGAAGATGTTGCTCGTCAGTGTTTCGGCTGAGTTGTGACTTTAGTTAGAAGTTTTCTTCAGATGATCAGCTGTGATAACTGGTCATCAAAATGGAATACTTGTTTTAAAAAAACTTGATTTTAGGGCAATCGCCACAAAATCACACGCAAGGAGACTCAAAAGAGAATGGGGAGCTAGAGATAAACAATTATTCAAAAAGCTTTTTTATGCCATTCTGCATGCATTTCCAAAACCTTTTGATTTTGGAAAATTTATTTATGCTCCAAAAAACGCAAACCTCAAATCCCTTTGTGTCTAATTGCCTCTCATCCATCACTTGTGTAAACTCATTTTAATGTGAAATAATGTAATACAAACGGAATTTGTACAATGTTGACATTTTGTCATTACTTTTGTGTGGTGGGCATATACTTTGTATTAATTCTTAACACGAAAGACTTTGCGACTCATTACATATCTGACTCATGACTAGTTAGAAAGGAGTTATTAAGAGGCCAATAAGGTTAGGAAAAACGCGAATAGATTTTAAATGTCCATGATTTTATGTGAGGTTCGTTTGATTAGATGAATTAGATGAAATCAGCTAGATCCAGTCATGTATGGCTGACAGTCTATTGTAAGCTTTTCTGTGTCTCTCACTCACAGTTGACTCTTTGGTGCAATGGTTAGCAAACCTGGCTGTTGATCAAAAGATCCATGGTCCAAACCTCATAAAAGTCTTTTTAATGTAACATTCTATTTTATCGTCTAATTAGATTAATTAGAGTACCTGTCCCTAAACCGATATGGTTTTTTACAATTTATGAAAAAAGGCTGCTCGGAAAATTTAATTAGTCCCTGTGTTCTTTTTGGCTGTAATTCTTGAAAACTATGTACTTTCCTACAAAATTTCTTAAAAGACTGGTCCTGGTATGTGTTTTTAAAAAATTACCATGTTCTGAAGGTGTACAGGGCAAGAAAATGGCAAAACTTGATCAAGCGATATGGTGCCTAAACCGATATAATTTCAAGCGATATTGGACCTAAAGCGACATAGTCCCTGGCTGCGCAACATTTGCCATCTAAAGACACATAGCTGAAACAAAACCAATCTCAAACTCCATTCTTGCCATTTTAAATTAACCGCGCAACCGAAGAGCTCTCTGTTGGCTCTTCTTAACCGATATGCCAATCTGCTTGGCCATCTTGGGGGATAGTTTCAAGCGACACAGTATCTTTTGAAACCTCTTTCTTTTTATTTTTTCTGCTTTTTACAGCCTTGGGTTGCTTTTTATTCTTTTTATTGTTGGAATCTTCTTGACAGCTTTCTTCTTCTGTCTCCTAATTTTTTTATTTTTAGCAACAGCCTCTTTAGCCACCTTATCATCATCATCTTTTTCTGCCTTCTTTATGGCTGTCTCAGTTTCTATTGCTTTAACTGTTTCAAAATTCTCATCATTAGTCATCCAAAAAGATTTGAATGTCTTCTTCCTCTTCACTTCTTGCCTCTCAAAATGGGGGATGGGTGCCAATTCATCAAAACCCACACGTCTTCCTATTTTAAAAATCATTTATTTAGACTATTTACATTGGTGTACATCAATGATTATCAAAATTTCAAGCGATACAACCCAAGAAAAACATTAGTCTAGAACATGAACAGCTAGCTGTTAATTGGTCTTCTTCTTGACAACAACTTTGCCTTCTTTTATGAGCTCACGGACGACTGCCTTCTTGAAGGCCATGGGAGTATCAGCTGCTCTCCTCTCTGTCAGTGGCACGCTCATTGGCATTGATTTGGCCCTGTCCTCTCTACGTGACCGCTTGGGCATTTGCCTGTGTTCCACGGAAATTTTCTGAAATACAAGCGATATGGTTAGGTCAAGACCACCAAAAGAATCAAGCGACACACCACCTTCGGGAGGGTCCTCCCACAAGGGAACTGTGGGGCAGATAGGAAATTTCAGGGCTGAACAGATGCAGGCCTGCATAGACGAAATTCGGTATTACCAAGACAGGATGAAGCGGCTGGGACTCCGGAAGA
>JBCAUG010719657.1:0-12653 GCA_038406175.1 Haplosyllis leylae | reverse complement strand
TTAACATCCTGTCCAAGGCCCTTAACACCTTAGCAGTTTTATGAAAATTAGGCCTACTTTAACCTTCAGTCATTGGTTAGAATTTGTTTATAGGAAAATGTCATGACGTCATTTTCCATGTGCCACCAATTGGGTCAATGACGCAAAGTCATTCTTTGCTTCTTATTCGTAATATTTTTACGATCGTACTTGGCGAAGGTCGGTCCACCGCGGTTCCACCGTGGCAGGACCACGGTGGACTGACCGTCGCCAAGTACGATCTACGATTAAGCTATCCATGAATAGGGAGCAAATAACCCTTCTAAATAACAAAACACACATGGACTTTGACTGGTACTATTCCAGATATCACCAGAAACTCAAATAGCTTATTCGTGAATTACTATTCATGACCTTTGTGAACCCCCCCCCCCAAAAAAAAGCTGAATAGCTTATTTGCTTCTTATTCCCAATATTTTGACAATTAAGCTATTCAGGAGGCAAATAAGTCTTCTGAATAGTAAAACTTATGAATTAGACTGGCACCATTCTAGACATCACCAGAAACTGGTATATGGTTATTCATGACCTTTTGTGAACACCCCTCCCCCACTTCGGCAACATACAGTTTTCAATACAACCGGTACCATTTTATTCCAGTTCTTTTGCAAGTTCGAAATCTGAAAAGTAATTTTAATTGTCAAATCTTACTTTGGTATTATTATATTTATTTTCTGCACAGTTTCTGATGGATTTATGAATTCTATTACATCTTGAAAAGTAGAGAAGTAGTCGAGTCTAGTGGCTGTGACCATGTCTGAAGAATTAACGTACAGTGAAAGACATTGTAATATACGTAAGAAATCAAAGAAGAAAAAGAAACGTAAGCACAAGGACGAAAATACCTTCGAATCATTGCAATCAGGTAACGGTAAACTATTATTTGATCTATTGATACAGAAGACCATTATCTCTACCAATAGCATTTTGGTGCAACTTCTTGTGGTCGTTTTGTCACATCAGTAAACTTATTTGTGATTTTTTTTTTGCCTCAGTCTGAGGCTCAGAAGAAAGTAGATTAAACAAAAATAGTAATATGAAAGGTGAGCAGGATAACGAAGTCAGCTTATCATTGGAAATGAAAGGTGGAGAAATAATTTCCAAAAAAGAGAAGAAGAAAAGGAGCAGATCGAAAAACCAAAAGAAACACAAGCGCAAGGCCGAAAGGACAGAATCTTCGGGGTCATTACAATCAGGTAACCGTAACCGTTTACGATTATTACACGAGAAGAAAGCATGTAGACTTCTATCTGTATCTAAAAAGTAATTTTGTTTGTCGCCTTGTAATGTCGGTAATTTTGTGTGAACCTTTGGCCGCAGAAGAAAGCAGATTAGATAAAAGTGATAACATGGAAGATGAGCAGAATAAAGAAGCCAGGCTGTCATTGGAAATGAAAGGCGAGGAAGTAATTTTCCAAAAACCAAAAAGGAAAAAAAATAAGTGCAATGAAGGCGATGAGGATAGCAATGACATAGGCTTTGATTTGCATGAAGTTCAGGTATCTGAGACTCTCACTGTCACACACAAACCGAAAAAGAAAAAGAAAAAACGAAGCAAGGTGCAGCTGACACGTGAGCATTGTAAAGTATTAGACAGTACATACAGTTCGATAGATCTTACAGATCACACAGACAGTAACCAAATCAACACATCTATGCAAACATCATGTGAGAAGAAGTTGAAAAAAAGAAAGCAAGAAAAAAGACCTCATACTTTTAATATTTCCGATAATAGCATTGATGACTGTGAAGAAGGACGTCCACCAATGGCGAAGAAAAAAAAATTAAAAGATAGTAGGGGTGACAATAATGTCGAAACAAAGTTATGTTGGGAAGCTGCGAATGAAAACTGTGTGCAAGTTAGAGAAAGTTTCTTTAAAAGAACCAAAAGAAAGAAGAAAAAGAGAAAAAGGAGAAATAAAATGCTCAGTGCATTAAGTGATAGTGTTTTTCCTGAAACAGATGTGCATATTGAGAAAGATGAGGTAACAGCTTTTAGTAATATTGTAAATGATGACATGGAAAGGAATGAATCCTTTCATAAAGACTATATTTTAATCAAAAGGAAAAACAGGAATAAGAAACTGAAAAACATAACAAACCACCACGAAACTTTGGAAAGTTGCCCGCAAAACAAAGAAAATTCAAATCACATTTGCGCGAAAAATAGGGATTTTCAAAACAATGACGCCCAGTCATCATTATCTCTGATAAAAGTTTACATGGATTCGGAAATAGAAGAAAACTGTGTCGAAAGAATTGGTGCAGAGGTTCAAAGAAATCAAAACGTAGAAAATAGTGAGTTAACGAGGTACGAAACTGTGGTAAAAAAACAAGAAACTTCTCTGGTAAACAACGTAGCACTAGCCGCGTTAGAAGAAAACGTAAAAAATAGTGATTCATCGAGGCATGGAACTTCAGTAAAACAGGACAGTTTTCTTGAAGAAAACGACCCGACTAAAACGAGCAGTGGTTACACCAACATGCCACCAGCTACGTTAGAAGAAAGAGATCCAGAAATAGCTGCACTACATGCAACTTCTCGTGTGCATCCTCATCCAGAATTTCTCAAAGGACTTAAAGAGAAAGGTATATTGGTACTAAATTGGTCTTTCGACGCATCAAATATTTAACTTTTGATATGGTTTTCGTTTTCTGTCCATGTACTAATGGTCAGACGTAAACGTGCAACTCTGGTAATTCTGTCAAAATACTGCCATCCCTGATGCCCTGTGTGGCTATAGTTGGTCAGCCATTTTATACTAGACATCATATTTGACATTGATTTCAGTTCTCACTCTTGTGATATTTTATCTCATTTCGTACAAAGTGCCCAAAATTTTACTTTTGGTCCCTCTGTAAAAATCACTTAACAGGCACGTAAATCTGTAAAGTAGTTTTTGCTGTGGAAGAACGTCTCAGCTGACCCCAAAAGATATGTAATTAAAGAGCTAAGAGACTGTCCTGTCATTACTTGTAGTATGATGAACAAAGGCAGTAAAATATAATTTTTTACATTTATACGTTTACCGGCATCAATTGCAATCACTTCTACCGCTATTGGCGATTCTGTAATATTTTGGACATTGCTTTATTTTAGGAATAACTTGGAAAGTTGGAAAATGGAATCAACAAGAAATAAGCCGTCTGGAAGCGAACTGGAATAGAATTTTCCAGGTAATAAATAATTATAGGTGATGTATACAGCATTATTTAACAGGAAGCATTGACCTTACTTTGGGAAAAATCATGAGCAGAATTCTGCTGCCTGATTGTTTTTCTTTTCCTTCTTTTTTTTGTTGTATTCTAAATATCTGGACAGTTACAAATTATTCCTTTTAGAAATATGATTATTATGGCGATCGATACGACATATTGAATTGGAGATATGGGACTGACAACGAAAAATCGCTCCGAATTAGAGACTTCATTCGAGAATCGCAGTTTTACAAACGTTTAGGTAGGCCTTCATGTAGATGAGATAATTTGTTATCGAATGTGAGCGATGAGTCGGAATTATCTTAATCCTATGCTCCCAAGTCCAAGAAACCCTTTCAATTTTTCAGGAAGTGGTATTAAGCGACCACTAAATAACATCTACTATCGAGCCAGATCGATGTTCGCGCCTGATCAGTCCAGAGAGTAAGTTCTCAGCTAGGTTTATTTACAGTCTTGTTTTACGTTCTTTTGCTGTGTAAATTTTGCTAGTAGTAGTAGGTAACACCTTCGTCTAATTTTTTTTCTGCTATAGTTTGGAATTTATCTGCAAAGACTTTTTTGATACAGGTTGTCCTAAATACCGTGCGGGATTCACTTTTAGATTTAGCGAAAATGAGATAAAAGAACTGGTACTCTTGCAAAAACAGTTGGGTAACAGATGGAGCATAATTGGAGAACGCATGAAGAAAAAACCAGGAAGTGTGAAGAGGAAATGGGAAACCATTGCAAAACACATGTATAACAGAGGCAAGTAAATTATGTATTTACTGGCCAGGAAGAGAGTTTATTTGTGATTAAAGCTTACAAATTAGCAATAACAAGAGCTTTACTGAAGAGTGATTTTAATTGTATCTCAGAAATTTTGTTGATTTGACTATCCTGTAAGTGTCAAGAAATATGTACATTCTAATTTGCACGTAGCTAGTTTGAATCATGTAAAGAACTAATATTTTATCTAAAGTGTATGACGGTGAGTGGACAGCTGAAGAAAACAGAAAGCTGGTGAAAGCTGTAAAACGTGCAACAGGGAAAGAGGATGTCACTGGCATTTACAAAAATTTGTCATGGAAAAGGATTGCTGAAGAAATCTCAAGTAGAAATGAGTATCAATGTAAGGATCAATGGTAAGTGGCTTGTCACGTTAGGTGCAGCGGAAATAAGATTCAAATTTCGTCCTATCGTCTTGGAGCCCGTTTACACCAAGCGAGAGCGACGTGTCTACGACTCTTGCTGTTATACTGCTCCGAATAAATTGCACGTATTCTGTGTTGTACAGTTACACCAAGCGAAAGCATCAGTGTCAACACTTGCCACTCAGCGCAAACCAGGGGTCAGTGGTGACCTGGCAGCTTTTATGGAACACAGACTCTGCCAGGGCTGATCAATGTTTGGATGTACCCTTTTGTGGTTCTGTCACAGGCTACGCGAGGCCTGGAACCTTTCGCGACCAGGAGTGCCCTGAATAAGCCACAAACACCATGCCATTTGCTTAATTCTCAGTTTTATTGCCAGTCTTTCTGTCCAACATAGAACACACACGAAATTCAAGACACATTTAAGAGCACATTATTCTCAGGGGAACAAGCCTCCACTGAGCTAAAAATGAAAGTAGATAACAGATTCACACAATGTGCCAACAAATAGATTCAAATATGAGCAAGCTATTTGTTAACAAATCTAATGCATTCACACTGATATTTACACAAGCAAGCTCCTCCTGTAAAGAGAACAAACAAACAGACAGACCAACAACTCGGTTGATGTCACTGCTCCTGAAAGAATGCATTCACCCAGTCAACTCCACTCAAGCAAAACACGGAATAACCATTAAAATAACCAATTTCTATCACTGACACAGGAAATCCCTGTGAAGACTTGAAAGAATAACCTTTAAAATTAAATGCACATCACCTGGAATGCCAGTGGAAGCCACATAAAGGCATTGAGTTGACTGGAACAAGTTGAACCCTTTACCGTTCATGAGCATGCAAGAGCATGTTGCCACTTACAGTTCAGAAGCATGTGAGAGCATGTTGCAGCTGACAGCTCAAAACATGGGAGAGCATGTAGGGTATCAACTGAACTTTTACCCCATTCACTTGTCCCAGACCCATTTATCTCTGTCAAACATAGGGTAATGAAATACACTTGCATCCTGGATAAAAGCCAATGGTTTCAAAGTAAACCATGTCAAGACACAGATCAAAATAGAATCAGTATGAGAAACACTGAATTTGCTTTGTGACAGCTTATAGCTAAATAGGACATCCATACAGACTGCTGAACTGTACAAGAGTAGTGAACGGTAAAGGGTGATTAATTTTGACACAAAAGTGTATAGATGTCTAAACAGTACAAAGATGTACAACTGATGTCCACAGGCCTGTAAGGAACACAGGGGTGCCTGAGCATCCAATCAGAGCTAATGGAAAGATTTGGGGAAAATTAGTATGGATCTATGTTAAGTTGGTGCCTGGATTACTACACAAAAATCTACAAATCAGCTGGTCACTCATTAACACTCGCAGAAACCATGTCATTCATGCCCATATAAGGGAATCAGTTCAGCCCAAGGCCATGAACTTGACCTGACCCTAATCTGTCAACCAATCACTTGTATGGATACATTTGGCACCTGCAAACAGCCTAACTGTTGTCGCAAACAATGCTTGATTTGCTGGAGCTATGGCAACTGATATATGATCATATGGTCATATGATACACAAAACCAAGATGGGGCAGATTGACTCGTCTACTTTCCCAATCAATCCAGGAACCTATCACATAGTAAATCATCATCAAATATTGATTTTTGAACGATACAAGACCAAAATCAAGAGAGTCAGAGCAGTATTAATACATACTGTCAATGGTGGTAGTATAAAAGAAAAATAGAGAGAAGTTTTGCCAGAAACAGTATTTTTGACTTTTTCCACACTATGACAGTTCAATTCCCACTTGGGTGCCATGTAACTGCAGAGTGAAGGCACCTTCCCGTTATGCTCTGAACCAACTGCTGCAGGATACTAGTTTTTGACTGAAATCCCAGAAGCTAAGGTGTCATGACTTCTCTGCCTTGGCAGACGGGTCTCTAAAGATAGGCAATGTCAAACACCTTGCACACCTGATAAAATAAACATGAATTCTGCTTGGGCCTTACATTAAGAGACCGCGTGACTCAAAAGTAGTATTATTCTTTTTAAATCCCTTTCTGGATGGTGAAATTCTTACTTTCTTCCTATCCCCCCTCCAATCCTATCGCTGGACACCCTGTAAACCCCAAAAAGTAGATTTCAAGTCGTGACAGACTTCTTTAGTATGAATACGAAGTCAAAATGAAGATGTTTATAACCCAAAAATTTAAGCTACATGATAGATCAGTAACTTCCCTTGAAATTGAAATTGCTAGAGTAACTCTTAGCCACTTTTGTTTTAAAATCAGCTTTGGTTTATTAGATAAATTTCAGGAAAATGAAGTTATGTTTTTCTGGAACAAATGATGGAAGAGTTCTCAAAAGGAAGTTTACTGCACAGGAAAAAGTCGATTTCATAGATATGTAAGTTATCAAGTTCAAGTGATGAACAAGAAAGTCCGGGGGTATCCCCTGTCCTGTCTTAGAATGGACCTGGGACCAGAGGCTGGGACCTCTGGACCTGTGGTGGGGGTATCCCCCCCACCTTCCGTTGGCAGACACACGTGTGAAAACAGTACCTTCACGCCGTACTACGTACGCTGGTGGTAATAATCGGTCATTTATTCTCTCTGTTAGCGGTTCCTAGCAAATCTCGGATGTTACTCTCCATCAGTAAAGATATCTGATATTAGTTTGCACTAATCTGTATTCCTGTTGTACATGGAATCGAATCGGGAGTGTATCGACGATCGCTAGTGTAAAGGTGGTCAATTAAAAAGGGAAATAATCTTTCAGCATCGTCGATGGTAACTGGCAGGATGAAGCCGATATTAATTGGGAAGAAATGTCTATGAAATTCGAAAGGTAATGGAATCCTATTATGGGATAAGACTGTGTTTGCATCTAGCGTTTTTCGGACCGTTTTTGTCGGCAGTACCCTTGATCTTTTTCGGCATCATGTCTAAACACCTCCACTGGACCCTGCAGAACCCATTTTTAACGGGCTGAAAAATGCTACTTGTAGACGCATCTTAAGCACTGAAATATAATGGCTTTACATCATTAAGCATCAGACGGCGGTTAAATGGGTGCTTTCAACGACATTTAAACATGCATATGTTTTTATTTGCCTCAGGACAACACCTCAATATTTGCAATGCAAATGGGCCAGAATCAAAGCTTATATAGAGAACAGGAAAACCTTAAATTTTTCAGGTCAGTTGATATTATGGGTTATTCTATTCAAATTATCCTCTTCAACTTCCAATAACTGGAGATCATGCAGATTATATTCAGGTAACAATTGCAATACCTATTTTATCTGTTGCAGAGCTTTTGGAAGCAATACTTATGGGGCCTTACATTAGGTTTCTCCGACGGGCCGAGTCACAGGCAGATTCTGAAAAAATGTCGCTGAAGCATCCTAGATTTAATACTTTAAAACAGAGAATGGATGTTCTTGGACAAGATCACGAGGATATGAAGTCAAGATATAAACGTGGTACAGATTTCCAAACTGATGGACATAATAAATGTTACATCACATCAGACGTTCTTCTGTCTGACACGGAGTCTGATTCAAGTTAACGTTTAAATATGTGAACTCTCATGAAAACACCTTTTTGTGTAATAGTTACCATTATTTTAGTTTCACGAAATGGTACTCTTGAACAATTCCGATGAAAGCATCATTAAATGTAAGAAAGTGTACTTGCGTTATAGTATTTATTGTTGATTCAGGTTTATTCTATTTTACGTATTCTTCCAATGAAGTTTTATCCCACTGGCACCGTGGTGACAATGGAAGTTCTAATCAATTGCAACAAAAATGAAAACAATTCGATTTTTCGAGTCCCTAGTTCTTGGTTGTCAAGAGTTCCTGTGTGTATCTGTGGGGTGACACTAGCAACAATGCAGGTCAAAGTTTTCAAACTTCTCTTGGAGGAACATCCCAAAAGTGCATTTTGCCATAAATTATGTTGTCAAACGATTCGCAGTCACGTTTACTGAAAGTTAGTGACGTGCTGACCACAAATTTTCATTTTCTCCATTTTAAATTTTCCGTCCAAAAAAGAAGATCTTTCGGGACAAGTTCGGTGCCGACGTATGTAACTTTTAACAGATCGTTGATTGCTGCATAGCTGTATTAAATTGATGGATTGAAAATATCCTTAGCGAATAAAATCAGTATTACGAAGAGAACTTTGGCTTTCGGTGCTCCGTTGGCATAAGAATAGCAAATTACCAATGTGCAATTATCCAAAACCAACTGAATATTTGAAAATGTTCAAATGATTTTAGTACAATCAACACTATTTATCGATCTTCATTACAAAATAAAATAAACTTTGACTGTCCACCAAAATACATAGTTCAAGGTCGGGAATAGCTAATATTGTTTTCTGCAATCTACTTAATCACACACTTTTGTCGTACAATTTTGATCCACTGATTTGGAACTGGAAGAAAAATTCTGTGACCTTCCTAGTGTCCCTTGGTGATAAAACAGCTCAGAGTCTCTTTGGCAAAGGATTCACAATCATACTTTCCAAACACTCGAACACTGAGTGTGGATCTTGATCCGCGTTTATGTGTTGCACATCTTCATAATAATCTGCGAGTTCATCGCGATAAGAAGTGAACTCTGCCAACCTTCTCCTCACCTACAAGAAAAAAAACCAATTTGACAAGATGCCTCACTTCCAGTGGAGAAGCCGGTGCAAAAGAAATTGTTCGAAATGGCTTTCTCTGTAATCAAACTTCTTAACAATGTTGTCCATGACAGAATTTCTTTCTCTTGAGCGGGACCCCGTTGTAACAAAACTCGCTGCAACCGACCGCCAGTGCATGTCTTCATTATCGTGGGTTTATGTAATCCTGATTTCAATACCGGAAGATTGATGATAACATCAAGCATTAAGATTTTGAAAACAATTGTTTTACCTGGTCTTCATTATCGTGGGAGTGGATTTCTAATCTTTCTTTAATCTCCTGTGACCGTGGCGGATTATACAACATGTGGTAACGTTCCCCAGTTACGGGATCTGTGGCTCTCAATGTCAGGCGTTCCATAACGGAGTCATTTGGAACGTCTAAGAAAAATACCCTAAAAACATAAACACACTACTAGTACAACTGTCACCACGTTGATTTGTAGTCATAACATTTTTTACCCGGTGAATTTCGGTGCAAAATGTCTGGCAAAACGTAGTAGTAGTACTAGCCTTGATTTAGGAGATGAAACTGAACACGTAAAGGCTGCTTTACACGTAATGTTTGCGTTTTCCTTTGATCTTTGCCACTTTCATAATTTAAACGTTACCAATACTTGTTGCCATACAGCCCATTCTTGACGTTCGATGCAAACGTAAGCATGGATCCTTTCCAGCAGAGGTTGAGGTGGAGTTAAATTTTCGTAACATACTCGATGTTATATTTTTCAGTAATGCAGGAAACATAACATATCCCACAGTTAAATCGAGTATGTTACTGGAGTAGACTGAGTTGCTTGACTGGCCGCAGTACAGAAAACTCAGTTTCTGGACAAGAATAACATACACGATTTAACTGTCAAGTATGTTATTTTCGCGTCTATCTCAACCTCGACCTCAAGCTAAACAGACATACAACGTAAACACAGACGTTACGTGTAAACCAGCCTTAAAGAGTTTCATACCTGTTTGGAATAAATCCAGCGTAGGACAGCTGCTCTGCTTGTTCTCGTGTTTTAGGGTAACCATGCAATACCCAACCTCTACTAACACAATCCAACTGTCCTAGTCTTTCCTTCAGAACGTTTAGTACTATGGAATCGGGCACTGAAAATTTTTTTAGTGCAATTCGTTGTCTATTTCTTTATTTGAATTCCGCCACGACAACAAAAATGGCACCGTGAACCGAGCTTCCCAGGCTGGCTCGTTGTTACGATACAAAAAAGAGGATTTAGCATAATGACATTATGATTCTATGCAAAATCCCACCAATGACTGCAGTAGGTAGGCCCACTTATCATAAAAGTACAAGGCATTCACCAAATCTTTTGGGCACCCCAAATCAATCGCTTTAAACAAGCCGGCCATTACGCTAATACATGTTCTTGGAGAATGCTGGTGATACATGAGCCTATTTAAACCTTTGCTGGCTCGCTAATCATTCTAAAGACCAACACCCGAAACTTGTTACAGTATCACTCGCTCAGTTTTAATCAATCTGGCTTGAACTTACCAGCCATATTCTTATCTACATAAGGTTTACAGGATAGGCCAAGTTGTGTCTCATCTGCTATAGCTTGTTTGATAAGTTTTCCACACGAAACTGAAAAATGAGAAAAATTTTCCCATACATATGAAAATTTAAGAGCAACCTGATAGCATTTCATGGCGATCCTTCAATGAATCAAACTATAATCGTTGAAGCTGGGGCTCATGATATCCTTTGCATGTGGAACCGGGTGTTCGAATTGATAACTGAAAAAGGTACATCACGATACTGTTACAATTCTCACCATTGATAATGTTGTACTTATTGGCAAGAAGTGCTGCTTGCACCCCTTTTCCACTTCCAGTTGCTCCTAATAATACAACCCGGGGCGTATGTGGTGCAGCAGATCGAGTTTTACTGCACAAAAAGGTCATAACTGAAACAGAGTGACAAAATTAAAACACTACAATTAAATTACTGGACACCCGAAATCCAGAAAACCAGGTGGCATTCTTAGATTTTGCTGTATCTCGAATCCAAAATTCGAGATCAGGTGTTCCTCTTCCTGAAAAAGCGATCCTTTCTGCACACAATTAGCTGCTTTATTTCAAATGCAATATTTATCCGACCTTGTGAAAAGACATCTGCCTTTGGTTGGTCTGCATTGATGGCTTTATGTCCTGTTTTAAAGCTGGTGATTATTCCGTTTATATGACGATGATAATCCACCAATCTATTGACGACATTTTCTTCAGAGTTCCCTGCTACTATATCTAGTCTGTTGGCCACTTCCGAGTTCGTGGGCCAATCAAATGTCGTGTGATAAATATCTGCAAAAGCATGTCATAGAAGGAAACTTATGTGGATTCTTAGTAATCAGTTTTTGCGTCTGAGGTGAGCACAAGTAATTCCCAAAAGTGATCGGTCTTGATGAGATGTAATTATGTCAAAAACCCAACCCAATACCTCCAGTATGAGGGTCGATTCTCTTCCCAGCTGCCCTCTCTATCAGCACAGTGTCTCCAGCATCTAATCGGACTAGAATTTATAGACTTCAATAAAATTTGTAAATCCCACACATAACGGCAAGAAGGAGTTTACAATATTTCATGTTGCCACTAGTTAGATACTGAAAGCATCTCACCCACATGTTTTGGATATATTCCTTTGGCCTGAAGAGCAAGTGCTTGTTCCCTTGTTTTCGGAAAGCCATCTAACACCCAACCTTTCTTTACACAATCAAACAGCTTCAATCTTTCTTCAATAATCCGCACCCAAAGTTCTGTCGGTATCACCTTGCCAAAAACGTAAAATAGTTGCATAGCACTTTGACGTTGCGTTACATTGTGTGCAAGAATGTTTTGGCTATATTTTTTTCTGAGGAGGACCACCTAGTCCTTTGAATTTCGTGAAAAGCTACCTTTCCTTGCTGCTGATATTTTTTAACCTCCAGTCTGAAATTTACATCAGCTTCTTCCATGAGGTTTTCTGCTGTTATGTGTGCACATCTAAGTTTGGCACAAACCATCTTAGAAATTGTTCGCTTGCCGGATGCTGGAGGACCAAGTATGATGACCTGTGGCACTAAAGAGAGAAAAACTACCCAATGAAGAAACCATTGTACTGCCATATAAAGGTGTTACAAAACCTGTAATCAACTCGGGAAACGAAAATTTGAGATTCATATACCGTCATCATTGTCCCGTTTCAAAATGTCCACCAAAAACGTGACAGGATCATCTGGTTTATTTATTAAGAGCTGTTCCAATAACCTCTGAAAAAGAATAGATCCATGTAGATGTAGATCACTCAATAACAAAGGGAAGAGCTTGCAGTCCAGCAATGCAATTGCTAAAATAGACCATCCCAGGTGGTCCATTTGATGGACCTGCACAGCCTCTCACGGTGGAGGTTTTTAGTAAAAGCAAAGGTCCAGGGCAAATAAGGTATTTCAATTTATGGTTTTGTCTGCAATAGTATTAGCGGTAAAACTGAACTTCTTCCGCCAGGCTTATTGTGTGTTTCTGATCTATCTTGTGACAATTTTTCAACCCTATAGGG
>JBCAUG010719646.1:0-12655 GCA_038406175.1 Haplosyllis leylae | reverse complement strand
GTCTATGGAGAATTTGTTAGTTACTATCATGTAAACAATACCAATTAGTATCTAACAAAGTTCGTATCCGCGGTGTGTATTTATTGGCAAGCGATCTATTGGGAGCGGGGCGTTTGGCCTTCTACTAAAAGACTGTCTTTTTTTCTTTAATTTTGGAAGGCATACACTCTACGTCCATTTATTAGTAATTGGCCTCCTGCTGATGTCTGCCCTGGCGTTGAAAGCCTCTCACCTGAGTGCTTCATCACCTGAGAGTGCTTAATGTCAAGTAAAAGAAAACGTATGACTTATTCACATACCCACCATTAATTTTATTCATAAAGCTGATGATGTTGCCTAACGCAACCAAGTATTGTGCACAATCCATTATCAATGCTTAATTAATGATGTTCATCCTTTTACACGCAATTTGACTCAGCTTTGTATTGAAGAATGGAATTATTTACAGCCATGAGTGTTGATCTATTTGTTCTTTTTCCATCCACAAAATTTATATTTATTTCAAGACAGGAACCAATGCTGTTTTTGGTAGTTTTTGTGATCAACAGCTCAATGATGTAAAAATTTGGTGATTATAATATTACTAGCCATCTGAGACATTTGTATCATTCAGGTCCAAATTAGCGAGGAAATTGGTAAACGTTAGGAATGGTGGAACTACTTGAAACTTTACACACTGTGGTAAATAAGTGAAAATTGACACATTTCAAGTTAAAATACACATAACAATTTTGAGTTTCGTCAAATGTAATGTGTTATTGACAATATTCTACGAATAACTCCCTGGACTACTTTACCATCTGCATTGCAATTGGTCCACTGTAATTCCGTACATCACAATTCTACTGGGTTGAATAGGTTGCAATAGGGCAAGTATTCACTACTGATGATCAAATAAGGATAAACATGTGCATTTAACACAGTTTCCATGGATACTTATTAATAGCTGTTTTATTGGAAGCAATGATATTTTAATGTATCATCAATTGACATAGTTTGTAGGTAGTCTGGACAACTCCAACTCTGTAGCATATTAATTGAGATTCATAGTACAATCTCTTATGGTGTCCTGGAATGTTCAACAAGGTTTGTGACCCGAATCCTTATGTCATCATAACAATTAGAAACCAACTGCTTATCTCTGCCACTGGGTCTCGTTTCGCAGAAAAGGCTTCGTCTGGTATTGGTTGCAGGGAATTGTGCTGTGATGGAGTTTTCTCTAAATGTTTTCACTGAATTCACTTAATTCTATGACCAATAAATTAAAAGGATTGCTGTATTTGAACCCAATTTCTCCCGTGTGAGAGACAGAGATGATACCACTTAACCACAAAGACATAGGTAACATAGGGATCTAAATGCATGCTTCAAATGATTGCTCAGATTCTCCGAATTCACTGAATTCAATGAAAGTTCAGCTTCATTTAGGGAAAACCCCAATGGCTTGGAAGATACCAGAGAACTCATAGAGATCAGTGGCAAAAAATTAGTTGCAATTGAAAACATTATTTGAGCTTAGTGTAGGAGCCCAACATCTTATAACACAGCTACCAAGTCACATGTAAGAGATAGGATCTTTAAACTGTCTCCAATTCTTACTCCAGTTATTTGTCAGTTTCATTGATTTCTCTGAATTTAATAAAGGTTCTGTTCTATTTGAGAAAAAATCCATGGGAATTCATTATGGCGTGTTAAATCCAAGGTTAAACGAAATTTAAAAACATATGGGATTTGGAAAATCTTTTCCATGACGTCAGAACCAGTCGTATTTCATGTTATTCAACCAATAGCTTCCATGCTAACTGCAAAACTTAAGTCAAAATGTGTCATCTTTTGTGTGACGAAATTTTTTTCATTTAATCCCAGACATTGTAAAGGTGAACATTCAATTAACTTAGTGTTGTTGCAGTGTGAGAAAAATGTTGTCAATTTTAAAAGCATTATGTTATTTGATAATCCCCATTCACCTTTGTGAAAAAATGAAAATTATGGAAAACCCCAACTGCCATTAACTGGAGTTTACTTCAAAAGATATACCACATGATTGGATCTAGATCTACTTTGTTCAGACTTCAAGGATGATTTGATTGTTGTTACTGATAATGAAATAAGATGCTTGACCAATAAGCATTTTGGAATCTATTGCTCCCACTGAGCAAAAAACATCATTCTCAGATGCATTGCAGGTTTTACCAATTTGTTCAATGAGTTTGGAAAAAGCCAAATATAAAATGTTGATTAAAACTTAATCCTTTACATGTGGAGCAAATAAAAACATCGGAGTTGAAATAAGCTTGATTTTTATTGAACCATGTAGGTAGAATCATTACGTTGTCGTTTATGGCTGATTTATCTGCGGAAATCGTCATATTTTACTGTTTATCTGTCGCAAATACAAAGAAGTTTTCCCAATGAAGAAGCATGAAAAGCAAACCTTGACTTTGTCACAACCAAACAATCCATACTTACTCATCATAAAAGGAAAACAATTTTTGCCCAACATCAATAAAAAGAAATCTTGTACTGAATAAATGCGGCTGTAGGCTGATTTTAACGCATGTTTCACAAACTATTTATTATATACAGAAGGAAGACACATTTTATGGAGAAATGTTATCACATTTTTGTGGATTACTGGGAACATGTCTCTGTCTAAGTTGAATTGGTTGTGGATAGTGACTGTTTTGGGGTTCTAGGTTTACTCCTGTTTTATTTCATATATACTTAGTATTGTTCATTGCAGTGCTTCTCTGCTCAACAAATTTCATTTTGATGGAATTATTTTAGTGTTGTTTTAAATTTTACCTCAACGAATATACATAACATCTTATTTGCCGAATGATATCAAATTATAGTAGCTAATAACAAACACAAATTCTACAAAAATCGAATAAATAAAAATACATAAATAAATAATATTATTTAAAATGATACGCTTTGTCCCTTGGGCACAATCCACCCTATTTTATACCAATCTTTCTGCTCTTGAACAGAAGGTAATAAGGAACACACATTAAGTTTAGAATATTACGATAATGAATTTTAAATTTTAAAATGAATAGTAGCAGTTGCCAGCTGTCACAGCGTTTGTCTTGATGTGTCTCGTAACTATTCCAGTGCTGGTATTCCAACCTCAAGCAAGACAATATCAAGAGATCTATAAATACGAGAATACCAGACGTGCATCAACAAAAAAGTCTCACATACGACTGTTACAAAAATTCTGTGAAATCAGGACACCTAAAACCTTAAACAGGTTATTAATTCAGTTATCTTTAGTTCCATTTTTCTACTACAGTTGAACAATTGATAGACATAATATATTGAATCTATCTATAGATCTGTAAGGCCGTTATCGTATTTCCTTTCCTGACAATGGTAGTTACATATGGTGCTATGTATTTTCAACCAATTTTCCTGTTCGTTAGTGACAATATTGCGACAAGAAATAGTGTTGATGTAGCCCTGTTGTAGCCATAGTGATATTAATGCTATTTGTGGAAGTACCAATCTACCAACGTAAGGAAATTTGATTGACAAATATGGTTAGATTACTGGTACAGAATTTCACAATATTTCTAGTGAGGAGTTATTTGTGCTTCATTAACGCTTTGTATTTGCCACTTACCATCCCTGCATGAACAACACCTATAATTACCGTGCTGTATCTTTTCATATTCTGCACATCGTATTTAATGGTATTCGTTTTACCTCGGAATCAAAGCTGGTCTCACCCATTGTTGTGTGAGAGTTAAATAAGTGCAATAACCAGTGATCTGTCAGTCCGTATTGACTTTGATTAGGAGGATGTTGCCTGAGGCAATGTAATCGGTTGTAATTGTTGATGATCCACCAGAATCACAGCGCATTGGTTTTACAAAATTACTTGATATGTATATTTGGTTTAGCCTTGATTTCCATCCCAAATAAGGCCTTGTTTTGATTAGTCGTACATATTTTGCTCTGCATATGATTTAAGTGATGTACTAATCAAGTGAGTGGCATTTCTTTTTATGCTCATTTTCCTAAAAGTGTGTTAATTTCTAACAGCACACATTTAAATGCATAGTCCTGTGTCACATGGGGATGTAAGCCAGTTAACACGGTCAGCTTTATTGTGTTCCATTGAAAATTAACTGTCTCGGGCACTACGTTCCCTCGACAGTTAATTTTCAAGGAACACCGGGGCTTCCATGTGTTAACTTATTCTTAATTTCAGGACATTGTTTCAGTAACAATGGTACAATGTAAACTTAATTCAACTCCATTTCCTCAGCGGCCTTCACAAATGCAGCTGCTCACTACTAGTCCCTAATTAGGAAATCATTAAAATGTTCTGTAGTTCGCCAATTTACTATTTGATCAGGTGAAAGTTTCAATTTTAGTGTTTCTCTCATGTGTGCAACTTTAAAACTGTTTTAAAATATCCAATATGTTTCATACAAAAACAACAACAAATAATTGTGTGTGGAAAAATTTATAAATATTTTATTAATTGCGCTGTACTACTAAAAATGCTTTTGCAGAAAACATAATATCACAAGGTAATTTGGAAACAAAGAGACTGGCTTGAAATAGTATTAGAAACTTTGGCCGACCGTTTTCACACTATTGTGTACCGATAAAAACTATAACTTTTACGCAAAAGAGTTCTTCCTATAACACAGGCGTAAGGGGCGTGGAAGCGTTATGGAGTATTCACACAGACTTTTTTCTCAATTATTCCGATTGCGTGTGTGGTTGTGTGGGTGATTTCTCTTCAAACCTGCCTATTGTACCACTAGAAATTACAATTAGGTTCAAGTATGGGTACACAACCCATACTTGAACCTATTTGTAATTGTTTCAGTTTACCAAGTAGTTGGTAACCATAGAGTGCAGTACAACCCAATTTATGCGGTTCGCAATCGCAATAGTTTAATAAAAGTCGGTGTGAAAGGACCATTAGCCTTCCAGCTCGTTTATCCGCAGATAAAAACCTAAAGCAATGTATTCACATCTGTGCTGAAAGGGACATAAATGTGAATTGTTTCCGTGAAAAATTGACAATAAACCTATATCATAGGCAATAGGTTCGGTTGAGCTTAATGGAGTTTTCTCTAAATGTTTTCACTGAATTCAGTGACAAAAAAATTAAAAATTAAAAATGAGCAATGTGGGGTTGGAACCCATGATCTCCTGTGTAAGAGACAGAGATGATACCCCTAGACCACCAGAGACACAGGTAACAGAGCAGATCCTTATACTGAACCCAATTCATGCCTCAGTGATTTCTCAGATTCTCTGAATTTACTGAATTCAATGAAAGTTATGCTCTATTTAGAGAAAACTCCAATATCATCGATAATTCAACATATAAACAGTTGGGAAATCAACATAGCTCCCTTTGTTATGTCATTGTGTGATTCTCTTTCGTTATTGGCAAATGCGTATCAATAAATTGCCGTGACCTTGAAGCACCCAAACAGAAGTAACAGACGTAAAATTATCACATTATGTTTCTGTTTTAGTCATTTGATTCAGTAATAGAAATACCAAGGAAAATACAACTAAACAACCATGGTTAATAATGCACTATCAGAAATTGAAATAGAATACTGAAGATTAAATTCTATCATTAGGAAATATCTTTTGAGTTACGAGGCCAAAATCGTGTGCAAACAGACGAATTGAATCCTCTGTTTCATACGTTTGCAGATTTAGTGAATAGGGTAGCCCAGCAGACCACTGATTGGTTCAGGCGTAGTTCCCAATTTTCTCCTATTGAAACGTTAAGTTCTTACGAGACGACAAGAGCTCTTACATTCCATGCACCCATACCCAACAGTATCTTGGTTTACGTCGTTCTGTCTAAACATACGCATCAGTATGTATGTACTGAAGTCAATCGATTTTTCTCTAAATTACACAAAGTTAACAACGTTGCCAACAAAGGCTTACGCGGGGAAGAGCAAAACAAATTTAGCAGATTGAACCCAGGACCTCTTGATCATCATACCAATGCCCTACTGACTGAGCTACGTCAACATTTGGTTGTCAGTCTGAATCTTTAAGGCTTTTATAAAGTCATGCTCCATTGATTCTAAAATGCGAAGTGGTGCATGAAACAAAGTTCATTGCAGAAATCTCCTGCCCAACACATGTCTCGCATGCACAGTCAGCAGAGCATTAGAGCTAAGATCAAGAGGTCCTGGGTTCAATCCCTACTGGGGACAATTTTTGGGCTGAATTTATTTTGTTCTTTCCCATGTTATGAGAAGGAAACTCGATTAATGTCGACAGAATTAATATGTTGTTGCGAGGGTTAAACACAGGCGACTCAAAACTCGTAGACAAATTCCTGCGAGAGAAAGGGGCCAAAGATCTTCTATCCTGCAAAATTTAAAAAAAGCCTTTTTCTTGAAATATGAACAAAGCATGTACATTTGAGTAGATCTATAATTAGTTTTGTACCAAATGAAGATGATGACAGGGAGATTCTTATCCAGAATGAAGTTCTTTAAATGGGTATAATTAGGAAATGTAATTAAGCCTTGTTCTTATGTCTTCCTCATTAAGAGTCTTCAATTAAAAGACGTTTAATTATAAGGTACCAGACAATGTGAAATGACGTCTCTTGTTGAGATGATGACAATATATTGTATTTTTAATATCTGAGCTGCATCTGCACTTTAAATAATAAATTCATGCAATTTGCAATGAGGGTTTCTGCTTTCTTTTCCTTTCCTTCTTAAGTCCATGGTAAGATTGAGCAGTCCTTTCAAAAACCCTGAGAAAATTTTAAAAAAATCCAGCATGGAGACCATACAAGGCAACATTGCAGGTCACCAACAAATTCTAGATCTTTGGCGCCTACTCAGCCTATGGAATTGATATATTTTAACTACAAGCTGCCGTGGAGCACATGACTGTCAACTTTCCAATTCAATTCAAATTAATGCAAATCAATTTACTGAAAATTTGTATTCCATGTAGTGAAATAGTGACAAAGCATACGCTCCTATTTTTCCATTCGTGAAACTATTATATTAGGAAAGACTCGTGTTTGAACTATCGATTTTTACATATCTACACAAATGGTAAAATTAAAGTTGGTTTTCTAGAGTAACTAGATCTACAGATTTCTAATATCAAAAAGGCCAAAGAGCTTTAGCACAATATGGATATACGCAACGGAAGTTTCTGTTTGCGAAAATAAGTAATCAATAATCAAACAATTGCATTCTGCATTATGACTATCATATTCTTAGTCAAAGCTTATTACTCTTAATTGGTCTGATAATTAAGGCAATCATTTTATAGCTAAGGCGGAGTGGTTCAGTGTGTTAGAGCGCACACTGTGCCGCACACTCTATCAAGGATCGAGTCCCATCAATACTTGAAAAAGTATGTGGACCAAAACGCTCAGCTGCTACGCTGGCCGTCAAGAGGTCAGCAGGTGCTGTACCAAAGATGAATCTAAGGGATCCAGACAACAAAGCGAATAAATAAGGGATCTACCCTCTCTTTGAAATCCATGTCATCACCAGAAGTCGATAACAAAGTTACCAGTGGTCCCACAGAAGGACTTCTCTCCTCTTAAATGTTTTAATGTCACAGGTGGTTCTTCAGTCGACACCCTCCAGTCAGCTACTGGTCCCATCAAGTCTTCTATTCCAGGGGATGACAGCAGTCTTTGTGGGAGTTCTCAGTTCATGCACTGGGCCACACTTTAGGTAGAAAGTGAGCAATTAACAATTAATTAGTAATGAGAATATTTATCTGACTGAACTAATTAAGCATTAACGTATTTCAAAAATAAAAGTTATAGTGAGATTTTAACTCACAACCTACTGATCATGAGTTAAGTGGGAGATTTTGAATAAATTTAAATGGTCTTCAAATGATACTGCATTGGTTCCAGTTGAATTCAACTAAGTCCTCTAATTACAAAAAAAAATATTACAGAGTGGATAAGCCCTTCCAAATGAGCACTTAGTGTTAGTGACAGTGAACACATGACTAGTGCAACGCTCTCACAGTATAGCATTGTAGTTTAAATTTGGAACAGCACAGAAAAAGGACAAAACAAGAAGTTATCTCTTTAGTTTCTAGAAATCCAGTAACTGTTCAAAGATATTCAAATGTTAAGATATGTGTCGATCTAGATGCGAAACTCATCTAGATCGATCCTACATCTCAGATAATTTAAAACAATGACAGCAGTTCTGATTTACAGACACCATGATGAATAGGCTTTAGCTAATCAAACTTTTCATTCATTTATAAGGCACAAGATATGGGTTCTTCACTGTTTTGATTATTAAGGAATTTACGGCGGATATTGCTTTATGAATAAGTTCAAAAAAATTACTTACATCAAGGGGAAAATGTAAAATATTGATGCCTTCTTCACGAAGCTCTGACAAATCATTGTCATCTTTTCTCCAAGTGAGTAATTGCGGCTTAGGAATAGAAATAGAACCTTCCTTTTGTTTCAAAAAGAAAGCCTGACAACCCATTTATATTTCTTAATTAATAGTGGTGGCGTTGCCTAATTAATTACATAGATCCATGAAAGCTTCCAAGAAATAACTTAACAAGACAATTTGCAATTGGACTTTTAGAATATTTAAGTTTTTAAAATTTGACAGAACTTCTGTGACAACTAAAGTCACTTGAATAAGATTTATTTTTGAGTCAGCACACAGTGTGTACATTCGAGTTTTTCACAAACACAAAATGTTGGTAATGTTGGCATTATTGCCAACTTTGTGTTGCCATATATTTGCAGTTCTCTTCTTTATTTACATCAACTGATGTTAGTAAATGTGAAATTAGAAATAAAAGGGCATATGAGGATTACATGTTCATGATAAATGCTACATTGGACCAGGTGATTTTTAATGGCAAAGCTAAAACAAAGTTGGCAATGATGGCATTCTTGTATTGCGGAGAGATTGTGGAAATATCTATTGTAGGAAGAGTTATGTCTGAAATTGAGCAACCGATAAATTAATATGCAGGAAATAGAATATTAGAGAAAGGTTGAGGTAGATTGTTTCAGACAATATTCAGTAACTTTCATTTTTTTCTGGTAAAATTTTCTGGGATTTAGAACATTTCATTCAGCCATTGCATCCCAAGGAAAATACGTTAAAAAGACTTAAACTAACACAATTACCGTGTCCAATTATTGGGTTACAGCTCGTTAACATCCAGTACTACTTGCGGAAAAGAACTCTCTTATTTCTTTACAAATGTAGGACTAACCAGATCGCAAAACAAAAATTCACATGTTTCATTCAACATGCCGAAAGGGAAATGGACAATAATTTTAGCAATACGTGTAGAAATGTGTAAAATGTATTCATTTGTGTGAAAACTTTCTGAAATTTATACGGGATTTAAGTTGCAAATATAATTTGATTTTTTATTTCGTTTTCATAGGAAATCAACATGGACAATTTATTCCATTTTCAAATTTAGAAAAGTACGAGAGATAAAAATATTGCTTTTGAGTATTTGGCGTTTGTAAAAGTCTGTTTATTCTTTTGAGAACTGCGTGTAAGGGTTTTATTGAGAAATTATGAAAATATAAATAAGTAATGTAACAACGATGTTACCTATGGTTGCATGACTTTTCAGCATAAAAAGTCGGGACAAAGAAATAAAGTGTTGCATCAATTCAACAATTTTACATCAGCAATGAGAGATTTCCTTTTATTTTTATTGTTTTCTTATTAAAGTGAAAACTTTTAATATGAAAAGAAAGACAACAGTAAGAGTAAAATGCGCTCTCTTCTTCAATACCACTGAGAATATTTGTATTTAAGATAAATACAAAGAACGCATTTTAGTAGAAACAATATTAGATTTAGACATGGATGAATTTAATCAAGTTAATGTGTCTTCCTCCAGTTGTTAGAGTGTCTGTATATTTTTCTCTGATCAGATTCGACTGAAACATGAAATCAATTTACAATAAAATCTTGATTGGATTGTAAATTATTGCTACTAAATGTCTCTCTCAATCTCTTTACTCCGACGAACTATTTTCCAGCTACAAAGGTTGTAAAACATAGATACATGTACTACATGAATATTTTGGATCATAAAATAACACTTTAGCTTTCATCACGACGCTTTTCCATGTTAGATTAAATCATTTTATCTAGTGTCTCTTAGCGCGGCTGTCTGTTGGAGAGTCATGGTGTTAATCGGGTGTAGCAGATGCGATGAAACAAAAAAGCCTGTGTGCGACAATAAAAATTTACCGAGAGAAGAGAACAGTTGCATATCACCAAAATTGTACAAAGTTAGCGACGTTGCCAACAAAGGATTACATGGGGAAGAACAAAACAAATTCAACAAAAAATGTCTGAAGTGGGGATAGAAACCAGGACCTCTTAATGTTTACTGTAATGCCTTGCTGACTGAGCTGAACAGACATGTGTTGGATAGAAGATCTGTAAACTGAACTATGTTTCACGCACCACTTTATTTTTGGGATTATTTCCAGAATCAATAGAGAGCATCACTTTATAAAGCTCTCAAAGATTCAGACTGTCAACCAAATGTTATATTAGCTCAGTCAGTAAGGCATGAGAGGTACTGTGCTCTATCTCCACTGGTGAAATATTTTTTGCTGAAAATATTTTGATCTTCATCGTGTAAGCTTTTGTTAGTGACAATGTCAACTTTGTAAAATTTAGGGAAAACTCGTATGCATGATACGTTTATCTGATAAAATGATAAAAAATGACGTCAGAAACGTAGTTCAAATGACGTCATGGCAACATTCTCTGTGTAAACAAATTCCAACCAATGAATGCAGCTTGAAGTAGGCCTACGTATCATAAAACTGCAAAGGCATATTCCCAGAATGTTATGGATCCCGATTTCAACCACTATGCCGACTCTAACGAGCCAGCAATTGTTTCTGTGCAGTGACTTGTCACTAACTGCGTGATTCTCGAAAGTAAGCACTGTCATTGATCTTTCAACACATAACTTTACATCAGTTTCTAATCACCTTTTCAATATTGGACCACATCTTATTGAAAATTATGATATGGCATGATATTTCCCGTGTAATATGCTTATGATATGATCAAACACAGTTGAAAGTTATTAGATTTACAGTCAAATTTTTCTCTTATTGCAGCAGCTTATGGATGTGCGCATAGATCTGTCGTTTCAATGTGACCTTTCCATCGCACTTTTTAACGAAAATCTGTCATACGCAAATGGTAATGTGATAAATTTGAACAGCTTGTCGAACAATAACGTAAATCTGTCAAAATCTGTCAAAATTTATATCAAAGACAAATGAAGATTTATGATAAGAATTTTGAATATAAATGGATTAAAATTGTTTTCATGTTTCTGTCAACAATTACGGGGTATTGATTTTAACCGATGTTTTTCCTTTTTGAATTTGAATTTTGACGAGATTAAATAACTGTGGACATAGGCAAGTGTTTTAAAGTTTATCGCAAACGGTAAAATCTGTTTATGGCTATTGATTCGTACAAATGCAATAAAACGCGCCTGCACTCCTGAGCAAAAAAGCCTTTGATATTGTAATAGATCTATATATTATTGAGTTTTCTATAATAAATTTCAGTAGATAACAGCAAAACATGTTTTTTTTTACGATAATCTACAAATGGGAATATATTAAAATTAATTACAATTTCATAACTTTAACAATTTTTATACTTTTGTAGGGAAAAAGGTGTTGACTGCTAAAACTGTGATTAATTAGGTAAGTTTTCACTAAATCAATATTCTGAATAGTTATGCATCAATTACAAAAAATAATATGGCTATTTGGCTTATTACAAATCATATTTCATCTGGAAACTATTACTGTAACTTACATTACTAAGTGCGTGATTAAGGACAATTTTCGTTTCAATCAGTGAGTACTAATGATACATATTGAATGGTTTTAATCTGCCAGCAGATGAGACCTTAGGAAACTTGCCCTTATTGCCAATTCTGTGCCTTGAATGAGGTGACATCAGGTCAATATTTATGACTTATAAGCACAGTAATTTCATTGGTCAAGGCAGAGTCTGAATTTATTGATGGCCTAGATCTGGATGACAAAAACTGTTGATTAAATGAGATAATTAGCTGATAATGAAACA
Source organism: Haplosyllis leylae (assembly GCA_038406175.1). Classification (NCBI taxonomy): domain Eukaryota; kingdom Metazoa; phylum Annelida; class Polychaeta; order Phyllodocida; family Syllidae; genus Haplosyllis; species Haplosyllis leylae. The sequence goes on along the minus strand of JBCAUG010719646.1, from coordinate 518 downwards.
AATATCAACAGATTTGATCACTAATAAACTGTTTTATTATCCTTGGGTTGAAAAATTATAGTTTATCAGCCTTCAGCTTTACTTCAGGCTGATAAAAATTTGTAAACCCTGGGGTAATAAAACTGTTTATTGACAAGCAAATCTGTTCATATTTGTCATTTATTTTTCGAAATAACGGCAATAAAGTGTCACTAATTATCACAAGAAAGTCCTCCTGCGTGAACGCAAGAGGCATATCGACCGCGGCATAGCAAGTCTGGGGGGGGGGGGGTACCCCCAAGTTGGACTGAGGCCCACACCAACGGGGCTGGGTACCCCCAAGCTGGACTGAGTACCCCCCCAGCTGGACTGAGTACCCCCCAGCTGGACTGAGTATCCCTCCCAGCTGGACTGAGTACCCCCCTGGGCTGGACTGAGTACCCCCCTGGGACTGGACCTGAGTACCCCCTCCCAGGACAAGACCTGAGTACCCCCAAGGACCAGACCTGAGTACCCCCCCTGGGGACTGGACCTGAGTG